>JAPMUY010001835.1:930000-932500 GCA_026901105.3 Galaxias olidus
TGTCTCTCTGGCTGGCCTCTAGATCCACTGTCTCTGAGTTCAGCAGGCACAGAGAGAAGGAGGGGGAAGGGAGAGAGGCGCTTTCCTTTGCGTTGCTAAGCTGCTCATTCAGGTCAAATGCCACTTAAAAAGATGTTTCAGATTAAGAGAGACACACACAACTCTGGCAGGGGCAGGGCTACAGGGCCGGGCGGGCCTGCCGATTGGCTAGGGCTGCTTGTGGAGCTCCATTTTAAAAGCAGTCGTGCCGGAAGGGACCTGGCCGTTCTACTGCGGCGTCAACACTTCTCCATGGCTCAGCCAAGCTCTTGCGGTGATCAGCCCCGTATCCTTGTGGCCTGGGGTGGCAATGCACGAGCAACAAGCCCCTCGTGCGACCTTCCAAAGGTCTCTCAGTTTGAGAATGTGTTTTTCACCTGATGTCGACCCTGACCTCAACCGTAATACGTCTGCAAACTGGATCCCGACCAAAGCCTGCGAGACTTCAAAGGGGAATCGCTAGAACACCAGAGTCCTGATGTGGCCCGGGAGACGGGCAGGTTGACTGACCGCAGGGCCGCGTCGAGGGACACAGCGTGCTGACCTGTGACCCCGCGTGGGTTCGGGCCTTAGGAGGGGCACGGCTCTTTGCACGTTTATCTACGCCGCCATGGAAACAACGCGGCCGATTGCGCGTGTTAGAATGTTTTTTTTTTTTTTAAACTGAGACATTCAAAAGGACCAGACCTCAGAGTGAGAGCTGGAGACCTTCTCTACTCGATTTGGATAAGATCACGAGTCCTACAGGAACACTGGGCGCACTGAACCCCAGCGGTCTGTAAAACACTTCCCGTGCCAGTTTACCATTTAAGCGTCAAACATCCACCTAAATCAGAGCCTCCAGGGTTTTCCCACTCCCGTTCGTTCCACCAAGCTGTCAGTCTCTATACTGTATCTGAGCGATCAAAATGGCCCTGCATGGCCTGGATTCCCAACTACTCTATCCAGGGCACACCATGTGCTCAGCCACTCTCTACCTCCCTTTCACTGTAAACCCGATCTGCTGCACACTGCCATGATTAACGAGGAAACAAAAAAATAAAGAAATAAAGCTCCCCTTCCCAAAGAAAAAAATCTCCTTAAATTGCAGGCAGCTGGCCAGTGTCAGCCGTTGCGTAACCCGATATTCAAATCATCCCTGGGCCCGCCCTGTCTTGCTTACAGACTGGCCCTGCCAAAACAGAGCCTAGCGCACTGCTATCGCTACACAGGCCACAGCCCATCCTAGAACACAGGCCGTCCATCACAACACACACAGCCTAGCAAACCCACTGGTGCTACACGGACCACAGCACAGCATGAAACGCAAGCTGTCCTTCCGTTGAGGCCAAAACACAGCCTCTCCGAGCCGGGCACGACCAACGGCAGTGACAGAGTCAGCGTGAGAGGGAGAGTGCAAGTTGCGCAACGACCGCCGTTGAAGTTCAAACTCCCTCACACCGAGCCCGCTCAGAGCCCCGGCCACCGACTCTCTCACGCGCACGGCCCCCACACGGCTGTTCACGGCAGGGCCACGCGCCGCCCGCTGCGGGTCCCCCGGGAGCGGAGCGAGCCGCCACAGGTTCTGACCACAGAGCCAGACAGACAGTAGTCCCCACTATGCCCGCTCGGTCACAAGACCCGTGGCCTAGCTCCCGCCTCAATGGATCATTGTGCTGGCGGGCGGGCGGGTCGCTAGGCAGGAGGCTCAACGAGCCCTCGACGCGGTACAGCACCAGGCCTGGAGGGAAGGGGTTCAGGGGTCGCTGTGTCAGGGGGAGGAGGTCAGTCAGCAAGCGGCACTTGTGACCGGGTATCACTTCAATGGTGATGCTGTTTCACAAGTCATCACGTGGTACGGTCTCCTCTGGCTTAATCGTTGTTTCCTTTGGCAAATTGATTTTGAATCAAATCGATTTAATAGTAATTTAGCTGTAACGTCCGCTGGCCGTAATGTCAGGGTCACGCAACGACAAGCCGAAGCATGAGGATCTGAGTCAACGCTGTAGTCAACGGGCAATATCGTCGTCAAATTATGAGAACTGAGTTGTGCCGGTACGGCAACCGCCGGGGCGAGCTCCCGAGCCAGAGGTGATGGGCGACCTTTCACCCCGTGACCCTTATCCACCCATCCGCTCCCTTTAATCCCACTGTCAGTGCTGCAGGAACAATGGGACCTTATCTGTCTCTACAGAGGAACGCCTGTTATCATCCCCAACCACCCCCCAAACAATTGCTTCAAGGCTGCTATAAAACAAGGACCTGTCAGAGAAGGTACTGCACGGTTTCAGTACAAAGCTTTCCTAACCTTTAGAATGCATACTGTATACTCGGTGGTACTTGGAGATTTAGCTAGGGGAAGTGTGACACTGGGTATAGATGCATGCACCAGAGAGCCTGCCTAATGCTATCCTACACATCTGACATTTAGCTCTGGAACTCAGCCAGGGGTGCAGGCAGTCTTTTTCCACATATTTACACA
>JAPMUY010001835.1:937500-945000 GCA_026901105.3 Galaxias olidus
CACACACACACACACACACACACACCAGCACCTCCCCCAGTCTGTCAGCAGGTCCAACAGCACACATCCTGCCAATAGAGCATGCGGTTACACACCAGTTAAATCTCTTCATCTAGGTTTCCATGGTGACATACTGTGTGTAACCACAATGAATCGATGTCAACAGTGAGGACACACTGGGTGGGTTTGAAAAGCACTGGAAGGTTCCACCCTGTGTTTGACCCAGGGTGGACCAGTTTAAATCCAGAGGAAGGTCACAGTGATTGGACCTGACACAACGAAATGTCACAAGCGGTTTCCTGTGAAGTTCTGGCCGAAAATGGCCGGATACACATTGGAATGGGAGCAGAGGAAGACTCAGAAGTAACATTGGACAGTTGGCAGGTTACATCATTGTTATTCCGGTCTTGTGACGAGTCCAGAACAATCGTGTGAACAGCTTTTTTGATACTAGCGAAGGGCAAACGTCATACCTCATTGAAGTGAACATTTGGCACTCAACTATTTTTTTAAGGATTCAAAATCTTCAAAGTCAAAGCAACACATACGCACTTGGATGAAAAAAAAGTCCTTTTGTGGACTCCCATTCCACTCGCTAAAAGACAGAATCAAAGCTGTGGAGGAAGACGGAGAGGGGGGGGGGGGTCATGTCCCTTCATCTTCCACAAGGAAAGTCATCATTACAGCTGCATGAAAGCAGACAGTGACCCTAAAACATGGCTTCCACAGGTGTACCCTGGGTGTTAGCGTGGGTGTGCCCGGCAGAAAGAATGAATTAGAGAAAGCAGAAGTAAACAAGAAAACAGAGAGACAGAGAGACAGAGAGAGAGAGAGAGAGAGAGAGAGAGAGAGAGAGAGAGAGAGAGAGAGAGAGAGAGAGAGAGAGAGAGAGAGAGAAAAGAAGGACATACATTCAAAACAACAACACCACCCTCAGGCAACCGACACTCACAAACAAACGTTGTGTTCGTGGTGAATCCCCTCGCTTACCATGAATGATCTGTGAACTCGTGCCAACGACTGGGTGTAAATAACTCCATCCACATTCCCTGTTCTTTAATAGGCCCTGTTTGTACAGAGAGTCAGCCCATTGACATTTACCCAACCACTAACGTTAGCAACCGTCAAATCACAAGGGAAACCATGCTGTCAATCACTGCAATTTTGAGTAACGGAAATGGAAAACCGTCCCTGAATACATATACAGCAATGCATAAACACACACACACGCACACACACACACACACACACACACACACACACACACACACACACACACACACACACACACACACACACACACACACACACACACACACACACACAGACCTCTAGCGAATAATGACCCAGTCATTACGGCTTGTAATGTCAGAGACGTAGACACAATGTTTAACAAGCTCCTGTTGCTTTAACCACCCGAGCAAAAACCAAAACAGTCCTTCACCGGGACGGCTAAGTGCTACCATCTGGAGCCCGGGCAGCACAGACGAGGCCGTGGCTGCTGTGTGCGCGGCCGCGACCAGACACCACACGTTAGGGTGTCGCTCCCCGACTCACACACCGCCCAAACCCACCTGGACTCAACAAAGTAAGGAGATATCGGCACACAGTGTAGCCTAACGTTTCTGCAGACCAATCCCCCCCCCCATCATTATCATCAACGCGATGAGACACTACCGAAAAGGTTAGACCTCCAGAGCCATGACATCACAAATCATCTGCGTGGCCAGCCACCCACTGCAGTATTGAAAGACTAGACAGTGTCGGCTCATCAACTGTGTGTGGATCCAAGGAGCGAGAGAGAAGGGGGGGGGGCATCTCGGTAACCTAATCCCCAGACTCTGGTACGAGAGAGAGGACTTGGACAGGTGCCTGTGGTGCAGTGGAGCAGGAGAGGCTCCAGGACTGCAGTGCTCTGCCACCCCAGGTTATTTGCAAGGCAAACGCCGTTCTGCATCCACGGAGCTTTGCATAAAGTCAGTCAAAACTCAGCGTGTGAGATAGGGAAGCGCAGCTACGAAGGGCAGGAGAGAGATTTTTATTACATATGGAATGGAGCTGGATATTTGGTTACAGGTGGTCGTCCTGAGATAAACAAATCTGTTACATAATCCATATTACACAACTGAACATGACGTTTTGCATTTATTTATTAAATACGGAAAAGAAAAATTGCAGCATCAGAATGACATTTTCCCTGCCCGTTGCAATCGTCCACATTCCCCCCCGATGTTTCCCTAAGGAATAGCTTTGGCTACTCACTCCAGCCGTCTCACATGTTCTATTTGCGGCCACGGTTATGAAATAATCTGATGAAATAACAAACAGCATCAGGATCCACGTGGATAGATGCGTCTCTGATTGTGGGCTTCACAGAAAGCCTGGCGGCCTCCGCGCCGCACGCCAGCGCACTAATTCCGTAGGCACACCATCAATCTTCTCGAGGCCAAACATACATTTCCGCAATCCTTTTTTCTGACAAAAACTTTGATTCGACTCAGTAGTAGGATAATGCAAAAAAAAAAAAAGACCGAGAGGAATTCCGGGAATTAGACGGTCACTAAATCCCAGCGAGAGTATATTTTTAGCCATCAAAATAACAAAGCGTGATCCACCGTGCTCTGGGACACACTTCTCCACAGTGCTCTGGGACACACTGCTCCACACACACACACAGCCTTTCAGACAGCAGCCCACTGCGGCAACAGGCTCTGGCTGACAGGGTGGGAGTGGACGGTTTGAGACACGGACCTGTCGGCTGCAGCAGGGCTGGGAGGGGGGGTGGGGGGGGGGGTGTCACGGCCAGGCCATGGCGTCTTCTTCTTAATGTTCTGGGGAAACAAAAGCCCCGACGGACGCCGGGCGTCCATTACGGCGCAGCCCAAATTAAATCATACCATCGCTGAACATAAGACCGTTCAGCTGCAGCGGACGTTGTTGGGTAATCTGGAGTGAGTGGACCTGCAGCCGTGTTCTTTTTTCCGCTGACCAGACACCACAGGACTGGAGTGTGGTCTCACAGATCCAGGGCTCACTGGGGCTCTGCCCTCCCTTACACAATCCTAGGAAACAGACGGTTGGGATGTGCTGTGTTTTTCTTCTGTGAAGATGACGCAATTCTACTCGAGACTTCTCTCCCTCACACAGGGCCTTCGCCTTAAGTCCGTGCCCCTCGCACGCCACACGTAAACAACACGAGTCCCCCCCCCTGCGTAGGGGGTCTCCATGGCAACCTCAAACAAACAGTCCCCCGCATGCTATGACCCCACCCCGAGCCTGCTGAGGGGAACCAGAGGGAGAGGAAGTCGGGGAGACGGAGACGCAGCAGAGGAGAGGGAGGTCACTGGGGATCCCTCCCCATATGGTTCCCCTTAGCCACGCCGCGGACCTCAGATCAGAGCGGAGAGGCGTTCACGACGATAGCCCGCGGAGGGAGGGGAAGCCCCCGCGCCACCTGCTAACATTTACCGCTGGCCATAAAGCAGCAGTCCAAAGTGATTTGTCCTGATCCGTGCTGAACCCCCCCCCCTGAACCCGGGACGTGCCTCGGTCTCCCTGGTGCGCAGACTCCCCCGACCACAGTCCCTCGCCGGGGGACCAACGGCTGCAAAGGGACCAGGCCCGCGACCCCGCTCTCGACCTCTCCTTTGGTGTTCCACATGAGAGAGCGGGCTGCTAAAAAAGAGACGGAAGGACACATTATCCCATGAGCCTTTTGTGTCTTTTATGGCCCAGGCCAGGCCTGAGGCCCCGGCACAGCCTCGGCGTGAAAAAGCCAAAGAGCCTATTCATCCAACACTGGCCTGCAGAGACCTCAGAGTGGAACCAGCCAACACGCTTTGACCCTGCGTCAAAGTGGAGAAACTTCTTAGGGGGGGATTGAAACTTTAAAAGGCACTAGTGTCGAAATGCCCCACTCCGACCACTAAAAAACACAAAGGCCCCGGCAGTGATCTTTGGGGAGGTGGTTTTAGCAAGAAACCTAAAACACAAGCTGAAAAAACAAAGTTTTCTAAAGGGCACCACTAGACCACTGGGACCTATACCACATTTTCCTACATGGATGTCATTGCACGGGCTTGGCTGGGCACCATGCCTGCCTGCACTGCAGGGCTGTGGGATGGAGCAGGGGCTGGTGGTGAAGGGGGTCAACCAGGCCCAGTGTGGAGGAGAGGGCCGTCGCAGTGTGACAGGAAACAGCAGAGGAAACAAACAGAGTCTCCCAGCCACTCACTGTCACTGAGCTGGCCCCCTCCCTTCACGCTGTCAGAGCGGGCCTCGTGGTGTGTGTGTGTGTGTGTGTGTGTGTGTGTGTGTATGTGCGTCAAAGACTGGGGCCTGGAGGGGCAGGCCCCTTATTAATACAAAGCTTCAGTCACAAAGGGGAAACTGAGGGAAATGAGCCGTTAACGTCCAGTAGGTCAGGCATCTCGCTGAACAGCCCCCGGGGTCCTTCCATGGCCCTGTCAACAACAGACACACACACACACACACACACACACACACACACACACACACACACACACACACACACACACACACACACACACACACACACACCACACACTGGACACTGGTCTGGTTCATGAAAAATTCAAAAGCCCCATCTTGGGGATGTGGGGGAATGAGGGGGGAGTAAGGGGGGATCTCTTTGTTTTTGAGAGTTGGGATGTTTTGTTTTTGGGCCAACAACTCCGTACAGATTTCAACATGGAGTCCAATGACCTTGCCGTGGTTTCCATCCCTCTCTCGCTCTCTTCCTGCTTAGTCTTTCTCTCCAAAGCCTCCAAACCTTCCTAACGCCATCGCTCCCTCTTCTTGCCTCGGACCTTGAGCAGTGAGGGATGGTAACAGAAAGAGGAGAGGAGCGGGCTTCCTGTCAGCATGTGTCGGACTCCATGGGGAACGCTGGCCTGCATCCAGGAGTCACAGCTCTCTGTTTGGTGTGTGTGTGTGTTTGGTGTGTGTGTGTGTGTGTGTGTGTGTGTGTGTGTGTGTGTTCGTGTACGTGTGTGTGTTTGCGTCTGTAAACTGCCCAACATAAACATGCTAGCCATTTGTGGGACCGTAGAAGACAATATTTCTAAATGATTATCAACGCTTTTTCAACAATCTTAGCAAAAGAGCTGTTATTAGCTGTCTGCTATTATTCTTGACTCTGGTAGCTGTTGCTTACAGATCATCACCAATAATGCTGAGGATCAGATTATCTCCTCTCAATATAGCGGAGTTCCCTGCTCCATCCAGGCTCAACGTAATTGGACCACCAAGAAAAAGCAACCCAAATTAATATCTAGCCCTGGGCGTTGAGCCTGGCCTCTCTCTCACGCCATCTCTCTCTCTCTCTCAATCCTAAAAAAGACCCCCCTTCCCTCTGTCTTTCACTGTCTCCCACCTCCTGGTGGGTCATAGCACCTGACCCCGACCTCTTCCATTCAGCGTGACACGAACGCCTCAAATCTCCCTTCTTAACGGCAGGCACGCTTTCAATATTCCCGCACCGCACACCGTGTGGATGAATGGACGTTCATTCATTGACCCCTCCATTGTGGCTGGCTCAGTGTGTGTGTGTGTGTGTGTGTGTGTGTGTGTGTGTGTATGCACACCTTTGAGCGTAGCAGCAGGCCAGAAGGCCTTGCTTCCAGCTGTTTCCTCACGCACACACACACACACTTTCTCTCCGACACACACGTGGATACGTGCCCAGGCTGCCGCCCTCTCCTTCTGAAAGAGCTCAAAGGAACTCCAAAGGGTATTGTCGTGGAAACCCATTGTCCCAGAACGCTGCTGCGTCGTACGACTCACCGCCACCTCCGATAACAAGAGACAGAAAGAAAATGGTGGCATGGCTGAGAATTTCATTAAACAACACCAAAAGAATACCCCCTGAAAACTAAACTTAGATTGTGGCATGCGTGCCTGCCTGGCTTGGGAGACCACGATGGGGGACATTGTTTACAGCGCTAAAACCATTGCTTTTCATCAATCTAGAATGTTTTCATTGAGTATACATTCTGGTTCGATCATGCTCAGATGGGTTTTGAGGGGAAAATGCATCACTAATGCTTGGTCATGCAATCCTGTTAGCTAGGCTAATGTGTTTTTTCTCGGACAGCGAGAACATTCCTCTGTTTTACTCAACATCTTGACTGAGAAGCCTTCAGAGTTTTAATTGACTTGAGGCACGCATGTGGCGGTGTCGCACAAGGACACAGGCCTGTACCAGTGGAATCAAATGTCTAAAGAAAGGAGAAGAGAGCAAACCAGATTCGGGATCATAAAGCTGGAAGGATTATCTTTTTTGAACGTTGGGGATTAGACCTCTAATGACTGGATTAAGATCACTCGCGTGCGTGCAAAGGAAAAGGCTCTAAGGCAAAGTAAAAAACGTTGGTGAACGTCGCAGCGCATCATCGTCCGGCACGGAGGGTCACTGAAATCTGTGGTTAGAAACAAACCATCGTCGACCGAGCGGGTGGCGCTTCGGCCGTAAAATCACGCCTCAAAGTTTGGCGTCCTGGCAGAGTCTCCGTTTCGTAGGCTGACATGCTGTTGACCTCCAACAGCAGAAACCCACAGTGGAGTAGTCTGGCATTCTGTACGACAAACGGTCCCAAGTTATCAGCTAAGACAGGATCTGGAACCCGGGCCCAAGGCCGTCATCTTATCCTGTCTGAGAACAAAGGCGGGGGCTGAGAGATGGGGGGGGGGGGGGGCTACTTCGCCAGTTACGTCTCAATTAGCAGGCGATTTGTAAAGCTTGGTGAAGCCTGCCTCTCTCCGTGGCTTATAGAGCAGAGGCTCACTCAGTCAGTGTGATCAAAGAGAGGTGCCTGAGGCGACAGAGAACAGATGCACGCACACACACACACACACACACACACACACACACACACACACACACACACACACACACACGCAACTACACACACACGCACGGCCCCTCAAGTCGCTTTCTGTCCAAGTCCTGCCGATTCTAGACGGCGTGGAACGGCTCGACACGTTTTTCAGACGCGCGGGACCACAGCCATGTTACCGAGAAGCTCCACCACGCCCATCTCTCTCTATGATCCCCCCCGGCCGTCCCTCCGTCCCTCCCAGCTGTGTCCATAGGATCACCTCATCCATTATCATTGGCAGTGAGCGACCCCGGAGGGAGGGAGGGAGGGAGGGAGGGTTGGACAGAAAGCAGACTGGGGAAGTACAGATCGACGTCCGCAGCACAGCGACCTAGCAGTGGGCCAGGCACTACCTCAACCCAGAATAAGTTCAGAAGCAGCCCGCGACTGGCGAGTCTTCAAAGTGTGTGTGCGTGTGTGTGTGTGGACCATCCCACAGAATGAGAGAGACAGAGCGGGGGAGAGTTTCTTTAGAAGTTGAGGCGATGAAGCGACTCGGTTTACGGCACGTCTGGAGGAACGATAGTCACCAAACACCCCCCCCCCCCCCCCCCCACACACACACACACACAATAGTATCGGGTCCCACCGGTGATATACT
>JAPMUY010001835.1:950000-960000 GCA_026901105.3 Galaxias olidus
CACACACACACACACACACACACACACACACACACACACACACACACACACACACACACAGAGGTAATTTGGCAGGGAGGAAGAGTCAGAGTTAGTTTTTCCTGCAAAGGGGAGCGCCACTCCTTTCCGCTTCTTTTCCAGGATCCTGACAGAGTAATGCTCAGACAGGAGCAGACCATCTGTAGCCCAGGACCGGCCACAGTACCACATCGGTCTACGTCAACACACCGCTGCATCAAAGCTCCGAGGTGGAAGGAAGTGGAGGATTAGTTTGCCATCCCTCCGTGGGAGTATCAAACTCAGGGACAACGCACCGCTCCACAGCTAAACCTAACAAAAGCCATGGGAAGTCCACACTTCATTTGATTAAGAACTTCAAATACATATATGTGGAAGTGTTATTAAGAATTACAATGCTTCCAATGCGTTTTTTTGGTAAGGCAGCTTGAGATACAGTGGAGAGTTTTTTTGATGTTTTTATTTTTTTCGGTCAACATCGGTGCACGAGTGCCCAACAGTTTAACGAGGTGCAGGCTTTTATCATGACATCTCGTATTTGAGCTTGGCTGTAGGACCCTGCCCAAATACATTTGGTTTTGTTTAGCGCGCGCGTAATATTCAATCATACTCAAATCGCGGCGCGCAAAAAAACACAGGTCAGGCCCCTATTTCTCTGACTGATGTCTCTATTAATGCACACCTGAAACAAAAATCGTTGAGTGGGTATACAATGGCTGTCTGCAGTCACACAAACAACACACACACAACCACATTGTGGTAGGGTGTTTGGTTTTTGTTCTTTCTCCAAAGAGCCAAATGAAGTACAGCTGACTCAGACAGCTGGATTCCATGCTGTTGAGTGACATAATCATAGGCCGGCTAGCCAAGTGATTTAATGTACGTGCACACACACACACACACACACACACACACACACACACACACACACATATGCCCCCCCCCCCCCCCCCCCCCACACACACACACACACACACACATCTTTACACACACCACGGGCCCTATTACATAAACCTAGTGATTTACAACACTAGCAATGAAGAGGAATAACGCCCTTCTCTGGAAATGTACGCCGGACGGCTCAGAACCCTCGGATTGGCCTCCACACACACACACACACACACACACACACACACACACACACACACACACACACTCCAATCCATCTATTAAGTGTTAAGAGGAAACATCAGGAGAGGAAGCAGTTAGAATGTTATCAAACTACATGTCCCAGTGTGTACCTAAATAAGTGAAACATTCCACAGACTTGAGTCTCCTTGTTCGAAGACATGGATGTCCCCTAACACTATCATATCTTTGTCTCAATGGCAGGCTGGGGGTAAACATAGTTTGTAGATTATGAAATATGCCAAGGACCATCAAGTATGACAGGTTGGCAAACCATTCTGCTGCCATATTCTCCTAAAGGGTAATCAATTACGCTCGTCAAAACCATGACAAGCTCGTGAAAACTACGAGAAAACTGACGTAAACTGTCAGGAAGCAGACCACAAAATACGTTACGCACGGCCCTTTATTATAACCTCTCCAGAAGAGATGCCTTATGCCTGGACACATATCCTAGTAGATCCCAGAATCCTACAGGGCCAGGGCGGAGAAGTCGTCACTGCGGCAGCCAACGCCATGGAAACAGGATGCGTGGCTGATTTATGATCGGGCAAAAGACAGAGTAGCCAGCCAAGCCTCATATCCCAGACTCAATAATACACATTCAATCTTCCACTAAGAAGGCCTGAACGGTGTAGCAGTTATACACTTTACAAGGTCAAGCACAGGGAGGGGGGAGAGGGGGGGGGGGGGATTCGCCTGCACTTTAGTTAAAACAAGTGGGAATGCCAAAGTACTGGTTGCATTTCATAAAGCTGACAAAGGAGATGATGGATACTGAAGAACAGCCAACTAAAAGGAAGATGAGTGCAGATAAAGAGACAGGAGGGGAAGACGTTGGCTGTGTGTGTGTGTGTGTGTGTGTGTGTGTGTGTGTGTGTGTGTGTGTGTGTGTGTGTGTGTGTGTGTGTGTGTGTGTGTGTGTGTGTGTGTGTGTGCGCATGTGTGTGTTTTTATTTGTGTGTGTGTGTGTGTGTGCGTGCGTGCGTGCGTGCGTGTGTATTCTGCCCTGAGGTTATTGGATCACAGACCCAGGTGCTTCCCCAGTGGGACATGAACCAATCAGCCTCCATCACCTCAGTGGTGGAGCGAGGTCGCTTGACAGGAGGACTTGATTTATTTGACAGGCGTGGATTTGGAGGGGGAGGGGAGGGAGGGGGGGGGGGGGGGGGGGGGGATTGGTTCCCTGCCAGCCTGCCGCTCATCACAGGACAAACAGAAAGAGAGGGCCCATCTTCACCCTCTGTATCTCTGGGTGCAGATGTGTCATTTTGGATAAATCAGCTAATTGAAGTCATGTCAAATATAGGCCTATCCACCATGAGAGAGAGAAATTGAGAGCGAGAGTGTGAGAGAGTGTATGTGTGCGCGTGTGTGAGAGAGAGAGAGAGAGCGAGAGAGAGAGAGAGAGATAAATACATTGCAAGCTTGTCCAGGAGTGAAAATGACCCTGTGTTTGTATTCCATGGGTGAGCCATGTGGCACACTCCAAACAAAAACAAACTCCAAACAAACTGAGGTAACCAAGAAGACCAGGGGATTTCCTCTGTCAGTTGCCTAGGTTAGGGTCAGAAAGGCATTTGCAGTTGTGTGCAGTCAGCACCAAACAACAGACCCAGAGCTAGTTTCTTATCACCGTCAGCACCAAACAACAGACCCAGAGCTAGTTTCTTATCACCGCTTAACTGGAAGCCGTGGCACGTAAACAGACACCCGTGAAAAGACAGGTAGGCAGGGCTCTTCACCGAGGAGGTTGGTATCTCCTTACCCCCCTGAGGCCACGGGGAGAAGTGGAAGTCCCGGGACAGAAAGTACGGATCGAGACTGAATGTATCTACACACACAGACACAGACACACACACACACATACACACACACATACACATGCTACACACACGCATACACACACACACGCACACGCACACACACACACGCACACACACACACACACACACACACACACACACACACACACACACACACACACACACACACAGTATATTCGGGGGAATATAAAGTCACAAGGGTAGATCTAATCAATGCGGCACAGATTTAAAAAAAAAAAAGTTCCAGCAATCAAACATGCACACACACAAACACACACGTGCACGTGCAAGCGCACACGCACACACATGCACACACACACACACACACACACACACAAACACACACACAGCAGAGACGCCCATCCCCCAAGCAGTCTGACACTTGAAAGGGCGGCACCTCTGTGGTGCACGGAGCCAGCTCGGTCCCATTCAAAGTTCACAGGGCTTTTTCTTTTCACCATGGAGCTCACGGAAAGGAGGGAAAGGTCCTTTGCTGGCCCACAACACATCCCAGTGTTCTGCACGTCTGCGTGAAGCGTCCGAGGCAAAAAGTCTCCCTCTGGTCTGGGCGCAGTCAGTTTCTGTCACGGTTGATCATGTTAGGCTAACTGATCCCCTCTTGAAAGAAGAGCCTAACTTCACAAAAGCACTCACTGCTTACTTAGCCTACGCAAAAGCTGCACTGTCACCGCTTAAAATGAAAAGGTTAAGTTCCTGGAATGTCACCTTTCATGTGAGAGCAACATATTTTAAAAGCACGCTAGCGCCAATGCGAATACCCTAGCATGTCTTTTGGTTTGAAACCAAACAGATACTTGGCTGTTTGTCACGAGTCCAGAACACTCCCAGACATTCAGCGTCCATGCACGCAGAGCGCTCAGCCAGCGACACAGTCCTACTAACCTGATAGACAGCCCAGGGAAAGATTACAGCCCAAAATCCTCTTCAGTACTCCGCGAGCAAAGATTCCACCTGCAGTGCAGCGAGCCCACTAGTACAAATGCTCTTTCTCTGGCTGCGTCTCTCAGTCAGTGTGTGTATGTCTCACTCCCTCTCTCTCTCTCTCTCTCTCTCTCTCGCTCTCTTTCTCACTCACTCACTCTAACTCACGCCTCTCCCATTGTATTAAAGCCTGGTTGCAGAGGAACGGTTGCTATCTGCTATCGCTCTCTCTCTCTCTCTCTCTCTCTCTCTCTCTCTCTCTCTCTCTCTCTCTCTCTCTCTCTCTCTCTCTCTCTCTCTCTCTCTCTCTCTCTCTCTCTCTCTCTCTCTCTCTCTCTCTCTCTCTCTCTCTCTCTCTCTCTCTCTCTCTCTCTCTCTCTCTCTCTCTCTCTCTCTCTCTCTCTCTCTCTCTCTCTCTCTCTCTCTCTCTCTCTCTCTCTCTCTCTCCTCTGGTTTTCCCCCTTCTCTGAACCAAGAGCTGCTTTATCTCGGTCCGATAAAACACAACTTATCTGCTGCGCCAGAGGAGAGCGACTTGTGGAGGGGAGATTTTGAATCGGAGCAGGCGTGTGGGGATAGGAGAGAGGCTGGGGGAGGGGTGACGCTGATTAGAATTCCCCTGGACAGACAGACACACACACACACACACACACACACAGGGAGAGAAAGACACAGCCTTCACTATCCGCACTGCTTGAATGATCTTTGAGAAAAGCTTTAGAAAACGCTGAACCCCTCCTTCTCATTTTTTGTTCACAATTCCTGGCACAGTGAAAGGGCTAAGGAGAGGGGAATGAGAAATCAAATAGGTTCCTTCTGTTCAGAAATGTCCGCCCTCACTTGTACAATCCCCCCTGCCTCTCTCCCTAACTCACTGCTGCTTCTCCCTCCTCCTCTTTTTCCCCCTCCGTCACCCTCTCCCCCCCCCCCCCCCTCCTCCTGGGTGCCCTTCCCTGTTGGTCAGTTTGAACAATGGCCACAGCCAAGCACACCCAAAGCCCCAGCTGCTTCCAGCAGGGTGACACTCCAGGCCCAGGAGTCCCTCCTCCTCCTCCTCGCCTACCCTGTCCTCTTTGCTCCTCCAACCCACCCCTCCCCTCCTCCTCCTCCTCCTCCTCCTCCTCCTCCTCCTCCTCCTCCCCCCTCCCACCTACCCTGTCCTCTTTGCTCCTCCAACTGACCCCTCCACCTCCTCCTCCTCCTCCCCCTCCCCTCCTCGCCTCCCCTCCCCGCCTTCCCTGTCCTCTTTACTCATCCAACTCACCCCTCCTCCTCCTTTCACTGCCCCCCCCCCCACCACCACCCCAAACTCCCCCAACTCCCTTTCCATACAGTCACCACTCCTTTGACAGCAGCTCAAATAACCCCCCTGACATAACTAAGCTTCTTTAAGGGGGACAACCAGAAGATAGAGATTGACTGAACATTGGATTGCTAAAAAAGAGGCTTGGGTAAGAGCGCTTTCTACAGTGATTGTGACAACTTTTCATACGTCCAAACCACCACGCAAAAAATGTGTTAGGCAAATCTAGTTCAATCTAGTTCAGTATCAGAAAAACACTACACGATTTTCATAACATAACAAATATTGAGCCCGAAATACCAAATTGATTCAATTTTAAATTCAATCGCTTGAGGGTTATTTATCCACTGCAGTATGAAACGGCTCCACCCGCACCTCGAGGAGGGAGCTCCGAGCTGAACACTGAACAAGGAAATGTCATCGCTGAACGTTTTTTTTTTTTTTTTAGTGTTCGGTTGCGGTGAGGTCAATTTGTTTACTGGGCTGGAGCAAAGAGAGGTGACGCGCACGGCATTGGATTACCATGTGAATGGCCAGATAAATGACTTCCACCCGGGTGAGTTTCAGACGCAAAGGTCATCTGGAAGGGCATACCGAGATGCCTGGAATTACCATACTGAACGCTTCCTCCCATCCTCCCTCCTTCCCGGCTAGAGGCCTTCCATCCTTCCTTGCTGCCTTCCTTTCTCCACTAATACTACCCTATGCTTCCTCCCAGACATCCTTCATGTGATAGGTCCTTGGCCATGTACCAACCCCACACCATGGCGGCCTAGAAAGTAATAACGAATGCTCTTAATAATTCTATTAAACATGAATATGAGCAGGTTCTCCCGTCTCTTAGAGGTGAAGATTTCACTGCCAGGAGTTTGCTTCTTCACAAGTAGCCAGATCATACACAAAGCATTCCAGGGTCCCCTGTAGGTCCTTAGAATCTCTTCAAAAGGACACAGCTTGACATTTCAGCCTCTATAACCCAACACCTCCATCAAGCCTGTTGGTTGATGCATTTTACTGACCTATAAGGCAATTGTTTTCCACCACCCTTCTTTATGGTACACGACATAAAGTGAACTCCTGTTTCAAGCTGATACACATACCCTGATGGGGGAGGGGGGGTCATTGGTGCCAGGAACAGTGATCTTGCTCACGAAAACTTCATCAAGGTGGAGTGCTGTTCATGTTATCGGCTTTAATAAGTGAGTTTCAGGTTACTGCTTCGGATGCTTTTATCTCCTAGGCCCCAAGTTGTCCTTTTCTTCCTCTACAGTTAAGATGACTACAAACGTCTCGTCTGCTGAGACGATTTACCACAAACCACAGCAAAAAGACAATCTCTCTACCCTTCTTCCCTGGCCTTCGATGGATTTTTAATTGCAGCCTCCGTCGAACATGCATCCATTTGGAGGATAGAAGCTGTAGTTTAGTGCTGACTCGAAAAAAAGGCTGACACTAATTATAGGAAACAAAAATAAAGGCTTTTCCACCATGGTTCAGAGCATCCTGTCTGAAAATCGTCTCTTAAGTCGCAGTACTTACAAGGATCAGTCTAAATCAATTCAATATCAATTATTCAACTTGAAAGTGGGATATTGTGGGAGTTGAAGTCCAGCCAATCTAGCTGTCAATCACTAAGTGGCAGGATTTCCCTGCTTCCTGTGCTTTGTGGTTCGTACTAGTATTGACTGACAAAACCCAATCCGCCATAGGCTAATAGAAAGAACTGTTTCTATTGGAAACTATGTGGTGGTGGACCCAAAATGTGCTGGTTGAAACAATTTGAATTTTTTTGCCAAGTTGAAAGTGATTTGCAGTCCCCCCCCCACTAAAAGCTTATAGTTGCAGCACAAACATAAAATCCTGTCTTACTCCGTTCACATATCCACCCTAATCCTGAAATATAACTTCTTTAGATTGCTGATATATAAATCTCTGCTCAGGACATGGACATTAACCAAACCTCAGTATTAAAGCAAGAGACATAGCCCGCATCCACTCCCATGGGTTCCACTGGGCTTAAACAAATCACTACATACCTGCCCCAAAATAACACACACACACACACACACACACACACACACACACACACACACACACACACACACACACACACACACACACACACACACACACACACACACACACACACACACACACACACACACACACACACACACACACCGTAGATGCCTGCTCTAACATTAGCACATATTTGAAAGGAGAAGGGTCGGGGCCCTTCACATTCCCCCCCCTGGTTAAAAAGGGATGCAAGCGTGGATTATTTATGATGCCGAGAACTGGCTTTTGACTTTCCTGTCCACAAAACGAAAGAGAGCAAAGCCATATACTGCCGTGTGGCTGGAAGGCGATGAGTGCATAGTGTACAGTAATCAGCACCTGCACCACCAGGTAATGATAGTGCACCTCGAGCATAAAGCAACGTAAGTGTGCAGACTAAAACACGTGCTGGATGGCAGTTATACCTGGCCACACCGGCATGTCGGGCAGACAGACCCACTCAAAGGGTTTCAAAAAGGACTGTGAGTGAGTGGTGGGGGGAGGTGGTGTGTGTGTGTGTGTGTGTGTGTGTGTGTGTGCGTGTTTGCTTCCATGTAAGCAAGTCATACATCATAAAGAACTCCTGCTACTCTCCAGACCGAGGGGCAGGTCAGTGCCTGCCAGGCTGTCAATAATTTCCCTTACATAGCTCACCATGAATAGACTCCAGCATGCCTTCTCTGGGGTTTCACGCCGGCTCAGCACTGTAGCCGGAACAACTGGATGGCGTGGGCCTTTGCCATGCATGCATAGCACAGCGCTGCTCGGCCCAGACTGTGCCGGAACGCAACACCCCCGACCTGCAGGGGGCCCCAGCAGCTGTGCAGGCATCTCCAGCCCGCCGGCTCAGAACTCTCACAAACACAACACACGAGACTGGCTTAAAGAGAGGAAGACCTGCACAGTACACTGACGAAGAGACAGAGAGAAACACACACTTGCTTGTGTGTGCGTGTGTGTGTGTGTGTGCATGTGTGTGCGTGTGTGTGTGTGTGTGTGTGTGAGACAGTCTTTGCGGGTGCGGGTGCGGGTGAGTGTGTGTGTGTGTGTGTGTGTGTGTGTGTGGACGCTTGCATGTGCCTAATCAATCTACAAAAGTATAATGACTGACTAGGCTGCAGGTTGGCCTCCCTGGGGGGACGGAAGCAGAGCGGAGTGTTTCACCTGTGGCTGCTGGAGCAGACAGCGCTGCACTTCTATTGGCCTCCTTCCTAACTCTCCCAACGGGTCCTGTGGGCTTGGAGCAGGGAGAGGAGCACTGGCAGGCCGTAAAAGTGCTTGCTTTGGAAATGAAACTGTCATGCAGCATAAATAATGGAGTAATGAGTCAGGGCCCAGAGCCACTGTGTTGTAGATGACTCTGTAATGATGTCCCTGTGCTGGGGGAAGCGTCTTGGAACAGCACAGTCATGTATTCTAGAGGATGGCACAGAGAAAGTAGGCCGTGCACTCTGATGGGATATCAACAAGGCAACTGGATTTCTGAAGTATCTATTTATCCACATAATACGGTTTCGATTTTGGCCACATTTTGTCATGTTTATGCATGAACCATGAGTGACACAGAAATAACAAATACGAATACTAATTGAAGTGATTGACTTCCTTAAAGTTACTTGAGGCAGTTTATCTGTTGGAGATGATTTTGGTGACCCCTACCGTTTGCTTAGTGTAATTATTTTCCCCTAACCGTCGCAAAGAAGACATGCAGACTGCTCGTGGTCACTGCATACTGCTAGCAGGATCAACAACTATACTCCAAGTATGGGCATCTCTTCCTGATTTAGTGATGCACTTCCTTAAAGCAACAAAATACATGTGTTTCACTTTTTCTAAATAGTCTACATTCATGCAGTTTTAATCGCAAGTTTATCAGTTAATCTGACTGGCAAACTGTACATTATTACAACAGGCACACACATGTCTCTTCAGGAATTTAGCTGAAATCTTGTCACATTTTGTCCTGAGGCAACCTCTTGTCCCAGTTTGAGTGGTATGGGCGCAGGGCAGGATTTGGGGCTCTGCATAACATGGTGACTGTAATGTCATGTGACAGAGTTAAACATTAGGGGGTCTGGCTAATGAATGTGCCTGGAGGTCAAGGTCGAGAAGGGCTCGTTATGGGTAAATGGCAGGCTCCAACGTGTCTTCCGATGTTGGCGTCCGTCAATCAAATTTCATGTAGGGGATTATCAAGCTCTGACCTAATTTGCCTGCTATTTCACTAAAGAGAGATTATGAGAAGGTCGGACGGGGATAATTCGATTTTCACACAGCAGGCCGTTACTCACGCGACAACATCACTCAGGTCAGTTCAGAACATCAATACTCTGTTGGTGATGACGAACAGAATGCAGAATTTATTACGGTCTGAAACAGCATTTGAAGAAATAGCACTGAATTGAATAAATTGTCAGGGGCCGGAGAAAGAGGAGACCCAAACGCAGGCATATTCCAAGCGGGGGAGCTTTATTGCACAAAAACCAGGAGTAACAAAAAAACAGCACGTAGGCAGGCTCAAAAACTCTAAGCGTACAAACAGACGGACAAACAAAAAATTTACGGGCAATGGACAACACAACACAATAAGAACAACAACAATCAACCAATAAGAAACAAGACCCAAAACAAGGTAACGGGGGGGGGGCAGGTGCAATACATTAACCGGGGGCAAGATGGGCCGGGCCACGACATAAATAGCCTATCGAAAAACGACCCCTCACCT
>JAPMUY010001835.1:965000-1032536 GCA_026901105.3 Galaxias olidus
TTTTGAAAAACTTGGTTCCCTACGTCTACAGGATGATTCTTTCATTTCATATTGGTTCAGATTTGTTCAATATTGTCAAACAACATTTTCTCTCAAGCAAATATCATTAGTAGGGAATGTATTTCAGAATCGTCGTTTTTAATGTTAAGGCTGTGGTCAGACAAAAACGGGATGACATGTTAAATCCATCTCGTCCTTTAACACTGTGGAGCCGTTCTACAAACCACAAACGAGACACGAGGAAAGAAAGAGAGAGAGAGAGAGAGAGAGAGAGATAGAGAGAGAGATAATTTATAGATAAAGGAAAAGAGCGAGACAGAAATGGAGAGAGCTAAAGCACCACACCGTCACTATTTCCCCTACAAAAAGACGTCACACGCAGAAAATCGTCTGGCCAGGCTGAGCCTGTTATCCTCCCACTGACCAAAGCCATGCCACTTGTTCAAGGGTTTCCAAAAGAACTCCCATTTGGCCAGCCATTTAAATTCAGTCTGTGTCCCGAGAAGGACAACTGGGCTACAGACTAAACTTTCCACTCTGTCGCAAAGCTTTCAAAGTAACACTTTTGGATTTCACAAAAATAAAATCTTACCGATTCTTACAGAAGAAAACTATGTCAAGGCTTTAATGTAACAGTTAACCTGACCAACTAGTGGAAAGAACAGACACAAACAGATTCAGTATTCAAGTCCATGGAGCGCTTCTCTGCCTGGCCGCTTTAACTGTCCAATAAAACCCAGGGCTATATTTTGTGTCTGGGGCAAATTGCTTTAAAGACAGAGCTCTTGGCAAATACAGAAACGTGTACAAACACACACACACACACACAGCCACAGCACACACACACACACACACACACACACACACACACACACACACACACAAACATGCTTATTTAGACACCGCTTTTATGTCATCTAAGAGATTAAATGGCAAGCAAAAAGAAAAAGAAAACATGAATTAGGCATGTAAAATAAACGTAATGAAAAAGGAGTGTTTTGTGTGTGAGCGTTTTATATACAGCAAAATACAGCTGGCCCTTGTTATTTGTAAGTGGAATGCAATAGACCTTTTAATTATGTAAGTCCTTCATAATTCATAAGAAAAAAATTTACATTCTACCAATGATATGTATATTTAAAAAAAGGGGGCAGGCTAAACAGGGACACAAATCATAAACAATAAGGAACAACCACGATTTGTTCTCCCAATCTCATAGATCACTGGTATCAGGGGAGCACATTTTGGGGTAGTCCTCCTGAGATGCTGTCAAAACCGGACTTTTGTTTTTCTTCCCTGGTTTCTTGGGTCAAGTGTATCCTATTACACCCCAGATGGGACGGTAACCTTTCTCTCAATGGCTCTCTCTCTCTACATGCAGTTCATCTTCAAGAATGTAAGAAACTTGATGCGTGTGTGTGTGTGTATGTGTGTACGTGGGTGAGCACTTGCCCACTTGTGTGTGTGTGTGTGTGTGTGTGTGTGTGTGTGTGTGTGTGTATGTGTGTGTGCGTTTGCCAGTAGCGTGTGACCCGTAGGACTTTGTGTGTGTGTGTGTTCTCCACCATAACGCCCACCACTTTCCACTGAGGGGGTGTGCTAGCCTAGGCCCCCTGTAATATACTGCACTGTACGACCCCGGGCGTGGGTCTGAAGGCCTTGACCTGCCTCTGATAGCCATCTCTAATCCATCCTCCCAACAAACACCAACTGTGTCAACACCGCGCCGCACGGGACCGTTCATATTACGCCTCGCATGCTATTGTCGACGGAACGACTCCTCGCGTTCCAAAAACAGGATCACTGACTTTGGGGAACGGAGGATTGGGTGGTTTCAACACTTAACACCGCAGTGTTGTTACAGGTCGGCGTTTTTTGTAGTACAGACGAATAACTACGAGCTCGTGAAGGAGAGCTGGTTGTGTCACCGTGCCCCAGTGTGGTCGCCATCAGCTGACTGAGCAACAGTCTAGATATCACTGTGTCGAGGGCTCGGCAGGCCACCTTTTATCTGGTCACAGTCAGACTAATGCAACAGCAAATCTGGAAAAATGGAAGTGTTGCTGAATCTAAAGCCACCCTCACGAGTTGTGTCATCTAGTTTGCTGAGCACCAACACATCTCAAACACGTGTTGCCAAGGGTAGCAGACTTACTGAGGGCACAGACAACAACTGACAGCCGTGACAGCCAATCCGCTGTGACGGGCGTGCCATAACAATGCTACATGGTCTCCATCGCCATAGTTACATAACCCTGACCCCCCACAGTCCAATACGTTTTAGAGTGCTTCCAAAACTAACTCTGCCTCTCCGGGCGTCAGCGGATATGGAACCCTTCCAGCTCAACTATCGGGTTCAGCGGGACGGGGACACAAGCAGTCAGACACAGCCGCTGATTAAGGGAGCCGACCGATCAACGAGCCCGTTGGCTGTCTCACTTGGGGTCACCACGGTTACCTAAGGGCCCGCTATCATTAGTCTGATTCTGTCAGCCGGGCCAAGGAGGCGAAGGGGAGACATGGCGTCCAGCGTGTTCTGCCTCGTCACGGGGCTCGGGCCGCAGGACAGGGGACGGCGGAGTGTTCGCTTTTGTCACGTCCACCATGAAGGACATGCCACCTTCTCTTAGAGCTGAGCTGACTCAGGGACGTTTACGTAACGCCAGTGTGCACCCACAGAGAATACAGATAAGCTAGCTGGTGAGAGTAGGGGATGGGGGGAAAGTGGGGTGTTCACTATTGTGTCATATTAAAGGAACCCTGCAATAATATACTTTCCCTTTTCATCCTAAAATTGCTTCTGGTTCAAGTACAAAGGTGTAGGAATATTAAAGTCTGTAGCTAGTACTGTTGCTACTACTGAATAGTTCAGTTTAAAATGTGTGCAATGGGCCAGAGATGGTATAGCTGCCTACCTGCCTATGTGGATAAAAAGCAGCGACAGATACAAGGTTCTTTCTCCTGATTTAGCAGTTTTCAGGTGGATTGTTTGTGTCTGTTGCAGTCCACTCTGAAAGCCTTTTGATCTGTTTATTGTTGACTCTGCCTACCAGAAGTGTGTGTATGTGTGTGTATGTCCGCGTGTCCACCATACTGAAACTGTCTGAAAGACCTGGATGAACATTACTTATCTACTTGTCAAAAATATTGCTGCCATGGCATTGTTCCCAAATATTTCACTCTTTCCTCTAAACATAATTCGATGTTGACAACAGTATTTGGTCTGCACAGTTCTTGTTTTCTGCTGATATGTGTGAATATTTGTTTTTGTTTCAGAATGTAATATTCATTTCATATCAGAAAATGAAAGGAACAGTGTGGCAAATCTTAAAAAGTATCTGTGGGGTTAACTTCTCACTGTTTGCCTTTAAGGTTATATTTCACTGCAAACCAAATACATATATTTGTATCGATCAAACATGTTTCTTTCAACACATTTGATGTTGAAATGGTGCATTATGAAAAAACAAATGCAGACAACTTGATGAGCTGGGGGTTTTGCCCAGCACAGGAATCTCCTGTATTAAGTGGCATGGCCGAAGGCCCTCTGGGACTTGAGATGAGGAGGGTTTCACAGGCTTCCATATTTACTGTCAACAGCCTTCCATTAACCAGTTAGGTCGATGGTCACTCAAGACAGCTAAGTTTTTAAAAGCATAGCGGGATGGCTTCCTCCATTTGACAGTGCTTACGAGGAGTCAAGAGAAAAATATTTTCAAAAGTACATTGATTGGCACAAAGCTTATTCAACTTGATATTCAATATTCAGATATTCAGTATCTAAACCAATCAAATGCTAATTGATCTCTCATCTGGTTATTTCTGTTCCCTCTGATATCACTCATCTGGCCCCCTCCTCTCACGCCCACTCTAGACCTCTTTTCTTCAATCTACTCCCTCCATCTCTGTAGACATGAACGATAGAGTCCTTATTGTAAAGTCAATGCTCTATAAAGCATACCGGAGACTTCCGCTCACTATTCACCTGACCTGATCCAGGCTCCTTCTGTCTCACAAAGCCGCTTCACACGCACACCAACCTGGGCAAACGAGGAGCGCAGTCCCGCCCACCGATCACACAAAAACACAAAAACAACATCCACACACACACACACACACACACATACATACACACACACACTATTATTCCATGTGGAAGTAAAAGATAACACAGAATAGAATAGTCCCACACATTTTCCCCTCAGCGCACCTGCGTTTGACGTCTAACGTCTCCCCACTGGTTCAGTCTTGTCAACATGGTCTCTGGCAGGGAGCCACGCTCCATAAAAACCACCACAGAAGATCTCCCACACTCTCGTGAGTTCATCTGTCGCACAGGACTTCCAGTGATAAAAGTCTTAAGGTTGAAACGCGGACATTCTCACCCGCACGCGCGTGCGCACACACACACACACACACACACACACACACACACACACACACACACACACACACACACACACACACACACACACACACACACACACACACACACACACACACACACACACACCACCTCCGTTAACCGACAAAGGGCTGTGAACTTCCGAGGCAGATGTGATTTCCCTCCGCAGTGGGTTGTGAAAGTCTTGAGCCCACATTTATCACACTAGCACACCAATCAGCCTGGGGTAGAAGCCTGCTAAGGAAGACGTCTGGGGCTGCTATCGAGTCTCACTGCAGCCGAGCCAAGAAAAAGAGCACCGACTCTTCTCATGGGAACTGCGTGACGTAGGCTTTGGTTGTGCATGTGTTCAATCTTGCTTGCGTTGGACACAATGGGGAAAAGAGGAATGTTAAGTAAGGAGAAATACTTCTAATCGTTTTGAGGAATATTCTAACCAAAATCAAATATACATTTGAAATATTAACCGTGACCCTCATGCTTATGTATTAGACAGCAAAGCTGTATGTTATCTTTTCCCCCCATCATTGGTTCCATAAGAAACAAGGGGCCACAGACCAGATTTTTCCGGAACATCACAGACTATCTGACTGATGACGACATTAAGTTCAGTATAAACAACTACTTCCTGTAAGTACAAAAACACTTCAGAAACGCTCTTGAAAGGCCATAACATGACATAATCGCATTAAGTCCAGAGAAACAATAAAATAAAATAATAAAAGAAAAAAAAAAATGTTAATTAATAATAATAATAATATTATTATTATTATTATTATTATTATTATTATTATTATAATAATAATAATAATAATAATAATAATAATAATAATAAAATAATGAATAAGATAGGAATATTTAGATAACTTCATGAAAAGCCAATCTTTTATTATTATTTTCTATTCAACTGTAGCAAATCAGTGTCCCTTCTGGATGAGAATAACATAATATATGTCCTATCATGTCATTTCCTTTATTGAAAGGAAGGGGAAATTGAGTATTCCTTTACATCCTGTCATGTGACATGGGTCTGGACTGTGTGTCAAGGCACCAGCAGACACTTCTGGGGTATCTCTCCCTGTCCCCTTCCAGACACATCCTCAGTGGAAACTCAGAGAGGCTGTGTGTGCATGCGTGTGTACCTGTGTGTGCCTGTGTGTATGTGCTTGTGGATATCATGGTGTGTGTGTGTGTGTGTGTGTGTGTGTGTGTGTGTGTATGTGTGTCAAGACAAGCATAACTGATAAGGGGCAAAGTGTACATGACAGGAGTATCTGTTTGTCCTGCCGTGATGCAGCCCCGAGGAAGTGTGTGAAAGTACACAGTGTATCCTCCACGCTCAGAGATTGTCTCTTTCTCGTCCGAGCACACAAAACAAATATGAACCCACCTCATTAATACGGACAGGCAAACACACACACACACGCACACGCGCACACACACACACACACACACACACACACGTAGTTCAGAACCTTGTCAACGGATTGCTCAGTTGTAAACGTTTTAGGAGCATGATGAATTATGGAGTTAAATGCCCGTGTTATGCCATGTGTGAATAACTTGCGTGGCTAGCATAATAGGACTTTCCTTTAGCAGGCAGAGATGGGATTGTTACACTCTAATGAAGAAGAGGTTGTAATGAGCCAAAGGTCTGTCAACATCTACGATTCATTAACAATTAGATTCATGAATTAGGAGGAAAAAAGTGGGTATACAGCGTGTGTGGGTTGTTTCCACACAATGTCTTCAACCGGGCCTTGGCTTTACACACATACCAGTACCTACCCTTCATTAACATTTGTTTCATTTCGAAACAGCGGGGAGTTAATGGTGACACACACAACACGCGCACTCGAACGCACACAAGCACGCACCCTCAACCTGTGCCAACCGTTTGGTTCACGGCCGTCCGTGTGAAACCTAAGCGAGGCAGAGTTCTGACAGCGCCAGTTGGACACGGTACAAAACACTGCAGGGCTCCAAACTGAACCGGTGCGGTCCGTTTTTGAAGTAGCAAATAGCACACATACTTAGCGCACTAAACTGTCTGCCTGCGACGGGTATGCACTCGTTTGATTACTTGATTCATATGCAGTCGTTTTGTAAACATAATTAGGTTAAATGCCCAACTACAATAGTGGCGCGCACACATTCTTGGCATTAATCAGGAAACCCAGGAGGATCTGTGCTTATCACATGGCTGACGGGTCATGCTGCAAATGACACTACATCCCGATTAAAACAAAGCTAAACTACTGGCGTCTCTCTCCCAGGGGGAACTCGTGTTGTCCATGCTATCTCAGAGACCGAGATAAGCAGGGACGCTAACTTCCCCGCCGGGCTTAGCTTTGTCGAAACCCCACAAAGAGTTACCTTGATGAAATCTCAGTGTAAAAAGGCCAACCGATTTGTGCTTCTACAACATTGGGGGGGGGGGGGGGGGCAGTTTGATGGTGTACACAGCACATCGTTGACACAGGATGGAACGCAACATCCCTTTTTTAGTAGACTACCCACCGGCTCCCATGGACCACAATGGCCAACAACAAGAAGCCAGCGGACACAAGAAGCCGCTGCGTGGTGTTGTCCTGTCTTTAATTAGCCTGGCTTGGAACGGCCTCCCCCTTATTAGCCGTGACAAGAGACCCACCCACTCCAGCAGGCAGGGAGCCGGGCCAGCTGAGTGACAGGCAGCCAGGGAGCCGGGCCAGCTGAGTGACAGGCAGCCAGGGGGCGGGGGACAGATGGACGGATGGGCATGTGACGGTGTTCCCACGCTGCAGGCAAACGCAGACACCGATCTATAGGCGCACGTGTGCTGTAGATATACAGCGACTTGGACACAAGTGGGGCAGCACGCACAGATAGACATATGAACTTGGCCTAGACAGTACGCAAACCAACCCTTCCCCCCAACAAACACGCACACACACACACACACACACACACACACACACCCATAAGTCTCAGAGACACAGACAGACTGGGCTCCCGTGCCTTCAGGGGTGTACAACAGAGTGCAACACGCGTCGCTAACAACATGCATGATGATGCCCTGAGGCCGAATAGAAGCGCACACTAAGACAACAGCGAATAGAAGCGCACACTGAGACAACAGCGAATAGAAGCGCACACTGAGACAACAGCGAATAGAAGCGCACACTGAGACAACAGCGAATAGAAGCGCACACTGAGACAACAGCGAATAGAAGCGCACACTAAGACAACAGCGAATAGAAGCGCACACTGAGACAACAGCGAATAGAAGCGCACACTAAGACAACAGCGAATAGAAGCGCACACTAAGACAACAGCGAATAGAAACGCACACTAAGACAACAGCGAATAGAAGCGCACACTGAGACAACAGCGAATAGAAGCGCACACTGAGACAACAGCGAATAGAAGCGCACACTGAGACAACAGCGAATAGAAGCGCACACTGAGACAACAGCGAATAGAAGCGCACACTAAGACAACAGCGAATAGAAGCGCACACTAAGACAACAGCGAATAGAAACGCACACTAAGACAACAGCAAATAGAAGCGCACACTGAGACAACAGCGAATAGAAGCGCACACTAAGACCACAGCACTGGGCCCAGTCCAACACGGCAGCATCGCCGTCTACACTGCTCTCTCAGCCAGAGACGCTGACCTCGATTGTGCGTTTAACCGATGACGCAGGTCTCGGTGTCTGCCATGAGGCCCGTCGGCTTTCATACGGTCCAGGCTGAAACCCCTGAGATACTACGTTGAAGGAACGGGAGCTTTGGTATGATAAGGTCAACATCGGCGATGTATTTAGACCTCCGTTTTAAAGTGCCGGGGGGAATGCCATGTTGGGGGAACAGAGACAGCAGAGAGACTAAGGCATCCGTATCAAACAATAAACAACCTTTATTCAAGAGTAAATAGTGGCTGTGTGTGTGTTATTTCTGGATGTATTGTCGGAAGACACACACATACACAAACACCCTGCCTTTCTATTTCTGCTCAGGCTGGGAGAGGCTCAACAGCGGAGGGATTATCACTATAGGGGTGGTCCCGTGGTCCACAGATCTAATGTCACCCTGTATGGCGTAAACTCTCCATCTCCACCCTCAGCTCTGAGTGTGACCCACGGAGCATGCACCGTACCTTAAATATACCTATCACCAAGTCAACCAGCTTAGAGGCCCTTAAAGACCCCAAGGAAAACTCAGACAACGTACTATCCCATCGACAAATCACGCCGCATCATGCGACTTATTCTGATAAAATAATCGTCTGATACGATAACATTTAAGGCGATAATTTATGCAAATACATGACTTTGAGGTTAGCATCGCTGATAACATCACATTAATGAAATCTTTTGTTTCCACGTTTACAGAAAGGAAGTAAGAGCACGACTGACCTGTTTTAGATATAGCAGATAGCTGAGGTAGACACCGAATATTAACCAGCGCCTCTGCACTCAGAGCCAATCCTGCCAGCACTGATTTGCCACTGGTGGCGTTGGGCAGAGGGGATCAGACGGCTTGTGTACGTGTGTTTGTGTGTCCCCCACAAACAGGAACCATGGCATGGGTGCGGCTGAAAACAGAGGCAGGGAGGGTGTCAATTGTAAATGTTTGGTAAGAGAGGCAATGAAGCACACTTCCTACCCCGTCCCCATGAAGTAATAGGTGTGTTGACACGCCTCACATACACACGCGCGTGCACAAACACACACACACACACACACACACACACACACACACACACACACACACACACACACACACACACACACACACACACACACACAAACACACACTCACACACACAGACACACACACACACACACACACACACACACACACACACACACACACACACACACACACACACTCACACACACACACACACACACACACTCACACACACACACACACACACACACACAAACACACACACACACACACACACACACACACACACACACACACACACACAAACACACACACTTTTGAAAAAAAGCAGTGCTAAACCACACCACAAACCAAAGTGGTACGTTGATTCAGTATCACACTTATCCACCAGCTACTTCGATGCTGTGCACGCTGTACTAGTTAGAGCATCACTGATCTGTTTAGGTGGCAAGAACTCAGCATGCATTAAGACAGCAAGTCCCTTTCGCGCCTCTCACTGCTGAAATGGTTGGACACATTGCTGCATCATTAGGACTGGATGTTTGCAGTGGTATGCTGTCGTTTACGACAGGATGTTTTCCTGTCTCTTTGTAGCTCTCTCTCTCTGAGAATGTGAACAGTTCCTCCTTGCTCTTGTTTCTGTCCTTGCAGGCTAGATGCGGCCGAGGCGTTTTACTACTTTCAGAGTTTTATGCGTGCACCTTTGCCATTGGCCTTATACTACCACTCCTCCATCCTTAATATACGAGGTTCTTTGATTGCACTCAGCCAAACCTTGCGCAAGTTCTCTGCCGTGGTATTAGATAGCCTCGGACATTTAAATAGTGTGTGTGGGTGTGGGTGTGTATGTCAGTGTGTGTGTGTGTGAGTGTGTGTGTGTGTGTGTGTGTGTGTGTGTGTATTGGGTGCAGCAGAGTTATGTTACCCCCGAGAGCCTTGGCGTTTTTATTTAAGGGCAATAAAACAACAGAGGGATGGGACTCAATAAAGGGGTGATCTGAATGCACTCCACGCCTGGCACAATGGCCCAATAGAAAGACCCCCGCCCGGGCAGGTCGCATACCAAAGAGATCAGCAGGCGCCACCATAGAGATGGAGAGGGCAAAACACACACACACACACACACACACACACACACACACACACACACACACACACACACACACACACACACACACACACACACACACACACACACGTTGTATATGCTTCACCCAAATGTAAAGAGATGCAAGTCCAGAAATACCAACTTCAAACATTCTCTGCCTCACACGTAGAAATGATCTACCATGCTCCGCATCATAGCAAACCCCAAATAGCTGTGGTCCCAATCCCCCCATAGCAGAGGGATCAACACCTATCAAACTGAGTCTGTGTGGGATGGCAGGCATGGGGCAACACATTGCTCTGGCTCCCAAACAGACAAGTTGTGGTGGTGCTACGGGGCTATTTTAACTACATAAGATCACTTTGTCTGGAAAAAACAAAACAGAGGCACTCCCTCGCACGCACACATAAACACACCTTGTGGAAGTCTAAGAAAATTTGAAATGACAGTCATTTGGCTGATGATCCCTATGAGCTGGAATCCATCTATTTCAGCATTCATATTAATGCATGCCCCCAAGGTAGGACGATGGGGAACCGCCCTCCCTGTCCTTTTGCAAAACGGCTGTGAAGCTGCTGCCTGTGCAAAACACAACTACTTTAAATTACGGTGGCTGTTTTTGAAATGTTATCCCTAAAAGCCTGTAAAAACAAATCCATCATAGTTGGTTAAAGGCTGGCATTCAAATTGTCTCACGAGTAACCGTTTAGTAAAGGACCCGATAGTCTAGACACCCATATGTCTAGCGGCCAGTGTTAAAGAGATTCTAGGGGCCAACCGGCAGATTCTCACAGCCTTTCCAATAAGAGGAGTCTGGCTGCAACATCAAACGAGAGCCGCTCGCCATTCAAAAGCTCATTTTGCACAAACTTGGCACCTCTCACTCTCCCATGGTCAGAGGTTGACCCTGTCGCCCCGGCAACGGCGTTGTAATATCTATGCAAACGTCTTTTCCCTGCTCAGGAATCCCACTCCTTGTCTGGAGGAGCTTTGGAGCACGCAGCATCCCCAAAAACAAACAAAAACAAAACTCTCATATACAATCCCAGTTATTTTCAATGGTAAAAAAAAACAGTACACCAACATATTGTCAGCCTACAACACAAAACACACACACACACACACACACACAAACAGACACTCTCCCACTCAGCTGCAACCAAGCTCAAGAGACAACAGATCCTCCCCCCAAAGCCAACCCTCCAGTCCACCCCTTTTGTGAAGCAGGAGGTTATTCTGACCTCCTCCTACTAGGCCAGAAGCCAACAACCCTCTACCCCCGCATGTGTGCATAAAATCCAACAGCTCTTTTGGCTGAAGCCGCATATATCAGGGAGGGGCCCAACTCCTCCTCGTTCAAGTCCCAACCAAGTCCTCAGTCATTACGTTGACATCTCAGTCCCAGGTCAAACCTTCTTTAGTCAGATCAAGTCACAGGTGGTATCAACTATCAAGTTGAGTGTAGTCACAGGTCAATGTTGGCAGGCCCATGTTTTTCCCCTACTACTCTTACACAGGATTGTAGCATTTGTTGCAGTGATCCGAACTGTACAAACCAGTCATTTTTCTACGTTAAATATTTTGTGTTCAATAAAACAATCTTACTTTTGATAACCTTCGTCTGGTGGGTTTTTTGCACCGGCACTTTCCACGGGACCGCATACGTCCCTTTTCTTATGCACTGTATTGCACGTTAGAGCGGCTACATTGTTGCACGTTAGAGAGGCTACATTGTCGCAGAAGTACACCCATTTTTGATCAATGTACAAACAATAGCACTACTTTTGCTTGGGATTTCTTGTGGAGAACATGAAATGAGAGAGCGGCATTCTACCGTAGTACCTTACCTCGGCATGGCATGTTAAAGCACCTCAGGTCATTTTGAGTGGCTCCTGAGCGGTCCGTTCAGTGGTACTGTCTCTCTCTCCCTGCAAACTGCCAAACAGATTCACATAATGAGCTAGTGCTCCACTAGGCGGATGGACACCGTGGTTTAGTGGCAATGGACTGGTTCGCAGACCAACGGCCCGTTCTCCAGCTAGCTCCCGGGCTAGAGGTAAACGACGTGTTGTTCTCGTAGCATTTTAGTTGCGAAAAAAAAACATTTTGGGTCGAGTAGCAAGGCATCAAATGTAAGAGCAAACCCAAAGTATGTCAAAGTATGTATATTTTTTAGCGACCTCCCACCACATAACAACTAGTCTATGAATTTCTACAGAGTACATAAACATCCCAGCTTGTTTCATTGGGCATCACAAACGTGCTCAGGCATGGTCAGAGAGCATGTCCAAGATAGGGAGCAGACCTGGACCTGGCAGCCTTAGCACACACAACAAACTGGAATCAATAACACATGAAGTCGCAATCTGGGAGAAAATCCAAACAATAAAAGCAAAGCAGGCTGAGTGGTGAAACACACACACACACACACACACACACACACACACACACACACACACACACACACACACACATTCTTGAGAAATGGAAAAGGTTTGGAGTCCACGACTCAATCAGTTTGCAATGCAGAGAGCGAAGCCACATGGTTTTGATAAGCTCTCCGACTGAGGTGGATGAGGTCACGATGAAGTCATGTTGGTCCTCTGGACAAGTTCAAATGAGCCGGCTGAGGAAATCCTAAATGTTTCACGCCCTTACACAACCATGCACAACCATGCAATGCACACGCGCACACGCACACACGCACACACGCACGCACGAATGCACGCACGAATGTGCACACACACACTCACACACACACACACACACACACACACACACACACACACACACACACACACACACACAAGGACACACACAAGGCCACACAATTAACCCGAGCAAGTCAAGTCTTGACTAAAACCAGCAGGTGCCCTTGCTCCTGTAACTGTATGAGACGATTCCTCCCCGGTCCCCCTCCATGTCATTCCACAGGGTTCCTAAGGACACCCCTCATCAGCAGAGTGTTCACCGCTGATTGAAATCACGTAGCCTCTCACTTACGACTTGTTGCCACTAACTTAGGGCTGGCTTTTGTTGGAGTTGCTTCGCTAAATGAGACGCTAGGCCCTTCCTTGGACATTTCATGAGACAGTTACAAGGTATAAGGGCAGCCTGAGTTGGTGCTGACATTGCGATTGTTTTGCTTCACTGCGACAGTGCTGTCACATGGTGCAGTAAGTGCGTGTACAGACTCTGAGGCACACGATTTCGAGAGCTGGTGGCACCATATTAAAATCTGTAATGGTTCCATACAGCCCCATATTTAAATCACAGATGGTTCTTATTAGGCACCATACTTCTATCCTAATGGTTCCATACAGCCCCATATTTAAATCACAGATGGTTCTTATTAGGCACCATACTTCTATCCTAATGGTTCCATATAGCACCAAATCTCAGCCCTGTAGGGTTCTATATAGAGCCATGTCTATGCTCAAAACAGTTCTATTTGGCACCATATTAAAATCTTGAATGGTTCCATATAGCCCCATATTTAAACGACAGATGGTTTTATGAAGCCCCATATTAGACCCGCAAACGGTTCCAAGTTACCACATATAAAACCTCCCAAATGGTTCTATGTAGCCAAACGGTTAAATCTGTAAATGGTTCCAATAGTTTTATATATATATAGCAGGACAAAAAATTATAATTTACATAGGAGGACATATATATATATATATATATATATATATATATATATATATATATATATATATATATATATATATATATATATATATGGAAAAAATAAAATAATTAAATAAAATCAAATAAATAAATATATATATATATATATATATATATATATATATATATATATATATATATATATATATATATATATATATATATATATTTACATGTGAGGACAAAACATTATGATAATAATAAAATATATAGGAGGGCAGAAAATAATAATAATATATTTAAGAGGACAAAAATAATAATATATATAGGAGGACGAAAGATGTATAATAATAATAATAATATATATAAGAGGACAGAAAAATTATAATATATATAGAAGGACAAAACAAAAAATAAATGAATAAAATAATAATAATAATAAAATATAGAGGGACAACAAAATAATAATAATAACATGTATAGGAGGACAACAAAGTAATAATATACAGTATATAGGAGGACAAAAATATATATATAGGAGGACAAAATATTATATTTATAGGAGGACAAAAAATGATTATAATATATATAGGAGGACAAAAAATAATTATAATATATATAGGAGGACAAAAAATTATAATAATGATATATATTGGAGGACAAAAAAAAAGTATATATATAGTAGGACAAAAAATAATAATAATATATGAGGACAAAAAATAATATATATATAGGAGGAAAAATAAGAATCATAATATATAAAGGAGGATAAAAAATAATATATATAGGAGGACAGAAAATAATATATATAGAAGGAAAAAAAATATTATAATATATATAGGAGGGCAAAAATAATATATATAGGAGGACAAAAAATTACAATAATAATATACTATATATAGGAGGACAAAAAATTCTTATAATATATATAGGACAAAAAATATTATAATATATATACGAGGATATAATATATATAGGTGCATCCCTACTGGTAAGGGAACGTTCACATTGAGACTTGGAAGCTGAAGATGTTCTTCCAGGATAGAATAGGGTAATAGGAGGGGAGATAGAAGCCAACTGCCATAAGCTGTCTGCTCTAGGCAACTTAGGCCCCATGCAACTGTAATATTTATAAGCTTCTTATAAAACATTTGGAGCAAGAATGGGAAGAGAGAGAGGTTAAACACCAAGGAGGGTGTGGGGGAAGAGAAAATAAATGTTTGAATTTTCTATCTATTGCCTCAGTGATTATGGGGCAAAAAAGCAGAAGAAGAAAAAGCCGGCCACTCCTTTCCCAACAGACTGAAGTACTGTATATCCAAAGTCTTCCCTTCAGATTTCTATTTCATATGGCAAACACTTCATTATGCTTTATTATGAGAACGGAGTGGAGGGTTTTGAAAAAGTAAGGAAAGTAAGTAAGAAAAGAAAGGACCAATCAAGCATCTCAAAATACGGTCGACTTAGAAACAATGATCATTTATGTCTGTCTGGACTGGCCCTTTAAACTGCTGCAGGCCCAGTTCAAGTGTGGAAATTGATATCCTTGGAAAATAATTAGAAGTTAGGAAATATCAGTGCAGTAGCGAGTTACTCTGCAGGTAAGGCCCTCATCTGGCTTCTGGCCAAGTTGATTGAGATGAAGGAAAGGGAAAAGAGAGGAAAACAGACAGAGAAGCAGCTATCCCACCAAAAAGGAAAATAAATGTAGAAAGCAACTGATAAATTATCTGAAATATGGTGAATATGATTTTGCCCTGATTTGCCGTACGGTTAAGGACCCACCACGAGTTTAGTTAGAAATTATAGGAATAGCAGTAGGCCCTACATGCCTATAAAGATTAATTGGAACAAAAAGACGTTTCCATAAGTTATTATTTTGATAATAAATAAGGATATATTTTTCAAACAATCTGATTCTTGAAATCTAATTTCGATATTTGTGAAACAATAGCACGCTCGTGCGGAACATAATGATATGTCACAGCAGGCAATCTGCATTCTGCAAGAGTAAGAACCCTAAGAGCAGAAATGGAAATGTACTTTCTACACCATGGCATTTTACCCGAAGCTGACTGAAGATAATTAAACAAAAACAAAAAATCAACGGACGCTGAATTATGTTTTGCTTCAGCTTACTAACATGGGTCTACATACCTATGTGAAATCGCGAAAGTTTACTGTACCTTATGTTCATGAAAGTAGCATTAGATATTAGGGCCTATTGTTTTCAGTGGTCTGTATGGCAATTTGTTTTACCATTTGACTAAACTAAACCAGTTCTCGTATGTTTCGTGGAAGTCAATAGTCAATAGTAACACGTACACGTGGATAGTCAAGCATTAAGTCTAGACAAATAGAATGATACACACGTGGGTTACAATGCGGAAACAATCGGCGGAAACCCGCGTTCACAAGCAAAGGACGAAGATGGCAAAACCCCTTTTCCCATCACGTAATTTATATTCGAAAGTTATTAACCATTTTGAAGATGACTGGCAGGTTTAATAATAACAATATCAGCATTACAATAGAATGTAAGATTGTTTTGTGACTAGGCATATTGACAAGATCACATAGATCAGCCTCACAAAATAACGTTTGTCTTTTGTAATTTAATGTATTGTACTTTGCTGAGTTCTGATGTCGGCATGCATTGCTTCTATGAAACAGCAATTATCCATCTTTGTTTTACACTAGGCCTATTGAATTCAGTTCTCTATAAAAAAATGATGTCAAATACACACACATGGCTTCGTTTCAGCAGCCATCACTCAGATGAATAAGCGCAACATTCCTTTATTTTATATCTTAAATCTTCATCTTTTACATATTTATCTCGCGTATCTTAGTGTCCTTATTTTTCTCTGAAGTCCTGAGTACGAAGCCTGAGCATTTTTATCATGTTTGTTTTTGTCTTTGTGCCGTCTGTAAAATATTTGTTTTAAAGGGATGTCATAGGCCTATTTCTTCATGGGTACAAAGTAAACCTGACCCTGAACATTTATGACGTACAGCTTATTGCTAGCGTTGCACTAGTGACATCTACTGGACACTAGACGTGTATGCACAAATATCAGAATGTCATAATGTGAAGCTTGATAATCTTTTATTTCGTAATACGCACCAGTTAATACTCAGAAATTGAATGGCTGAGACCATAATTAATCTGGCACAAGTATTTGCCGCAAATCCATATTTCCTTAAATAGTTTGGTTATTATACATATGTTTTATCTCTGTGGTTGAAACTCAGCAATTTAGGTGGTTGAAATGTCGAGTTGCATTGTGTGAAACACAATGGATCAAGCCATGTTCAGGATGATACAATCATGTTCAGAGAAGAAAAACTAAAAAAAATGTCTGACGTCCCAAAGCATTTAATTTACTTTCTTTACTTTCTTTTTAAATAACATTTTGTGAAACTCATGCAACTGCCAACTTAAAGGCTGATAACCTCAGGTGACACACCTCAGGTGACACAGTGACACGTCCAATTTGATCAAATCTAGAATAGCCTACGTTGCAGATGAAAAATTGCCAATCTAGCCGACAGATTTTAGTGAAATTACCTTTCGTGTTGCATGATACTTGGATAGTTTTTGAATTGCCTCGTGTACTGTCAAGTTGAATGGCAATTATCACTGCAAAAGTTGCGTGACAATTTCACCGTGCTTTAAGTCAGCCACATAGGCCTATAACTGCCACTAAAACTGTGTCATCTAAATGTATTAACGGGGCAATTGTGGAAGTCGAAGTATATTGCCTGCATTTGTAATTTAGCAAATGAAAACTCGGTGGGCTCCGCTGAACAATGCACCTGCTTGTTTGACAGAATTTCCATCAAGTTCTTTGTTCCATAAATATTTGAGTCAAATAAAAAGTGAAACTTGGCAGGTTATAGGGTTTCTGCAATGTTGGTATGTATATCCGCTGTTAAGTTGCTTACACTGCTTTGGCCCTCCTAAACGAAATATTTCAGTTAAGACCAAAACAAGGTATAAAAGGTAACACCTTTGATTAATGATGCTTAAGTAGAATGTCCCTTTAAATAAACTGGCTGTACGTATGTTTCTAGTTATAATATAGGCCCTTTCTACCTACAGACAAAGAATGCTGAGTAATGTTTATAAAATGTTTTGCTTAGTCAAGTCATGGTGGTTCTCAATGAGGACGTTAATTGTTTTGGAGAACTCAGGAGAGAGTGGATAATCAAATTTTTCAAGTTTAGTGTTACAGTAGAAGAGAACCTGGAGGCAAATCTCACATTAAGGTGACTTTAATAAAACAATACACTTAAAACAATAACAGGAATAACAGGAGATTAGATGACTTGACTAGTTGATGCAGACAAACTTGACCGTCTGCTCAGTGGTTAAAGTCTCATTAATCTGTATATGCACATTGCTCTATGATAAAGTGGCAATACAACACAGCAAGTGATAGGAGACATGTCAGTTTAAGTCTAGCCTATATGTCTTCTGAGTTGATGAGGGTTTTAGGACACTAGCAGTTCAGTGGCAAGCTTGATCTGGTAAAACATTTCAAAATACTCAAAGACACTGTTATAAAATCCATTAGGCAATAACCCAAGATGAGCCCTTTATATATCAATGTTTAGAAGCTATTTGGGTGAGAGCAGATATGTCATTGTTATAAGTTTTTTTTTTTCAAACAGACACATATTTTTGTATAGACATACTTAGAGGTTCTGTGTCTTGTTTCTGTGTTCTTTAGACGACCAAGCATGCGGCTTGATTAGACATGGCCACGTTATCAATTCATCAGTTTCACCACTCCCTGCACTAAGTGGGCCAATGAAGAGGCTCAGCTAATTCACAACCCCTTCAAAATATAAAAATGGCCCAAAGGATCAACTATCCAAAATAGCCAAGAATTATGAGTCTTTTGTGGACTAATTTTAGAAAACTTTGGTATTTTCCCAACAGCTATTTTTGATGGCCACGAGGATATCATGTTGTGGGATAAACAAAGAAGCTGGAACGATTATCAAAGCAGAACCTATATTATCTACACAACAAGTAACATTCCACAAAACATTGAAAATCCTTTGGTATATCATTTCATGTTCATATAATTTAATTATGCAGGCACATTTATTCTAGAAATTGTAATAATCAAGCATCAACTGCAAAAAAAAAGTGGATTTACAGCATTTTTTTATCACAGTGCCTCATCATTTATGTTGGTGTAATAGCCAACTCCTCCTTCTTTGTGGTCTATACAAAGGCCACTGTGAACTGTAAAGCAATCGTCTGCGGCTGAGAGAGAGAGGCACAGAGAGAGAGAGAGAGAGAGAGAGAGAGCAGAAGAAGCCAACTGCACACCTCACGGCTCACACACTGAAACAGCACACATCATCGAGAATAGAAACCCTCTAGCAACATACATACATACAGACATACATTATATTGAGAATTCTCTCTTCTCACATTGATTTATTGATAACTTAGAGTACCTTTGTTGATAGTTTCTACCAAACACACTGTATTTTGTTAGTGTTTTGTTCTTATTGTACTTCCAACATGTGCCTTCACACCGTTATCCTGGCATTTGCCTTATTTGGTAAGTATATGCATTTCTTTGTTGATCTTGTTCTCTTTCTTAAAGAGGATGTGCAAGGTAGCGAGATACCTTTCACTGTAAATGTCTTATGGAATTGTATGCCTATACAGTAAATGGATTGTCTGCCTTTATGGAAAGCCCTTGTTGCATAGTTATACTTGCACATTTACTTAGTTTGCTCAATCAAAACATGACATGACTTCTGGAGGTTAGTTCCCCAACCTTATGTCAGCTGCTGTTTATGCATTATACCGTTACTCAGTAATGGTAGGGTTATTCTGTTAAAACAGCTATTACTCATGCTTAATGTGTTACTGTGTATTACCACATCTATTTCAAAACAAAGATTAACTTCAGTGCAAATACTATATGCGTGAGCAACAGGTGGGAAGCTCACAACCTATTTCCACTCTCTGATTCAGACCGTAAATCGTCCTGTGTAATGTGTTATTTGATCTCAGTTGCTTCAAGTTAATTGATACAATCATGAGCCGAGCCTTTATGCTTTCATCCCTTTTAAAGAGGTAATGATATTGAAACAGGAGCTCTACATTTAAAACAATGCTCCTGTATTTGGAGGCTGTTTTTTCTTGTGGTTAAGCTCCTCTGTTTCTGGATTCAGCAGGGAGGAACATGACTGGAGTTATTCAGAGTGTGTCATCAACTTTGAGTAAATAAGATACTTAGTAACACCCAACCCCTTTTTATCAAAAATTTGTATGAGTTTTTAGGCCAGCCTACCTACCTGGATATCTGGCAGTTTTCCCAAATGGTTGGGCCAAGTTGAGATCTTGTAGAATTGTGTCTGTGTGTTACATAGACACAATCTCTTTCAGATATAGATCAATGAAAAGTACCAGAACTATTCCAATTATTTATAATGAGGTTATACACGGATAATGCCATTGGGGATTTTAGTTTTTAAACATGTTGCACAGAAGACATAAAATTGTTACAGACTGGCCTTGTCACCTGCAATAATTTATTTCCTGACCAAGGAATTTACTCGCCTACCTGTCAATCCAAAATGGGCAACACGTCACTACACGGGTGTGTCTCTTTGCAACAAGAAATGTAATAATCATCTAACGCACCGCATATTTAATTAAATGAAAATATTCACCTCTATCTTTTTACAACTTGTTTAGGTTCCATTTCCTGTGTCCTCTATCGGGCAGATCTGAATATGGCTGGAGTCACAGGACAGGTGTTGTTTAATTCCACCTCGCAAACAGCCACCTTTAATGTTTCCGGTACCGGAACGTGTGGGCCTTTAAACTTCTCCTTGAATGAATTCCCAGTGATGTATGGGCATTTTTCTCAACCGTGTTCTGAGGCAAACATTGGACCGAGCATCTTTACTTTTAGTACCGATCCAAACAGCAGTGTAATGGTGAACATGGCCCTGCCAAGGTCAAACTTGGATGACCTGTCCTTGACCGTAACAACGTGCAACGGCGCCAAAGCTTGCACGGTTATCAAACAAGACGTGTCAGTTGTAACATCCCAAGCCAGGTTTTACAGCTCCATCGCTGGTAACGTTTACATCAGGCAAAACCAGGGACAGACTAGGATTCTGGCAGACCTGGCTACGATTGGTCATGTCAATGCCTCACAGACTAATGTCACTCTTTATGCATCTCAGCTCACCGATACTAACTGCAATGCTGTCAACCTCTCTGCGTTGATGCCACTAGGAGTACTCCAGGTTGGAACCCCTGGACAGCCAGTCAAGTCTCGACTAGACTTGGCTAACTTTAGTGCGAACCCCACTTTGCTTCTCCTCCAACTTGGGTTGAACTACACTTGCTCTGAGGTTCGCGTGCTGAACAACAAAAAGGTGAGTGCCCTGGTGGACATGAACAGTATCCGTGGCTCCTTCGACTTCCAGCAGGCCTCCCCATTCGATGTCACAGAGCTAACAATCAAACTCGCCGGCCAACTGGTCAACGTGGCGATGTTCCATGTGCACCAGTTCCCTCTCTCTCCAAAGACGACACCACCACCAAGCATATGCGCCAATGACAATGCTGGCGGCCACTGGAACCCGTTTGGGCTGAACACTACAAACGTGGCCTACCCCAGAGTGCCTGGGTCGACTCACGACTTGTACGAACTCGGGGACCTCAGTGGTAAGCACTTGTTGCTCAAGAACCAAAGCGATGCTCACGGCGTCTATACCGACTTCAACCTACCTTTGTTCGGCCAGAACAGCATTGTAGGTCGGTCGGTTGTGATTCACCAAAGCGGTGGGGGCAGGATCGCATGTGGCAGCATCGGCTACTCGGGGGAAGTGACGGTGGTCCGGGCTCGCTTTCAAAGCCCTGTGGTAGGCGAGATCCACTTTGTGCAGCTGAGCAGCAACCCTTTCTCCGACATGTCTGTCTTCCTGGATCTGGCCTATGGGAATGCCTCCGCCACTGCCACCCAAAACCACAACTGGCACATTCACTCCCTGCCGATAAGCACAGCGAGAGACGACGACGTAGCACGCTGCGTTTCCACGGCAGGTCACTGGAACCCATTCAACGTGAACACGTCTGACAGTAGCTACAGCCAGTGCGGTCCCTCCAGCCCCTTCTCTTGTGAGATTGGAGACCTCACAGGCAAGTCCAGGACCCTCAATCTGAGTGCAGCAGTGGGAAGCGTCCAGGCAAAACTCTTCTTCACCGACACAACTTCCTGGTTGTCCGGATCAAGCCCCTTGAGTGGTCGATCGGTGGTCATTCATCAAGCAGAAAGGGGAGCCCCCAGGATAGCTTGCGCTAACATCACTGTAGTACGTGACCCTGCAGCGAGCACAGGCTCCTGGTTTGGCACTGGGTCCTCCACAGGGCAAGTAAGGTTCTCGAAACCCATCCCTCAGGGCCCCACTATTCTAAATGTCTCCCTGGCTGGCCTGAATGCCAGAACTGCTGGCTACCATGTCCACATCCTGCCTCTTATCAAGGGCAGTGCAGACCCCTGCTCCGACGCCAACATCATGGGACACTACAACCCGCTAGCCATTGTTGCGTCTAATTCTCCACCTGCCGGCACCGGCACAGTGGACCAGTATGAGATCGGGGACATCAGTGGGAAGTTTGGCTTTCTAACAGGGTTGAACGAAACACAGGCCCGGCACATAGACAGTAACATGCCACTCACTGGGCCCTTCAGCATCGTTGGGAGATCGCTGGTGATCCACGCGCCAAATGGAACTAGGTGAGATAAAACGAGTAACGGGAAGTGCGCGACTTAGGGAAGTAATTGTGGGTGTGTGTGTGTGTGTGAGCGTGTGTGCTTAAAAACTGTGAAACTCAAACTTGTGGTTAAAAATAGCAAAGCTTCTTTTCAACCTTCTCAGAAAGCAGAACTGTAACAGGAACCGTATTTTTGTTGTTCTGTTTTACCATGATATCTTTTTGACAAAAGTTGATGAATAATTATCAGATATACCTAGATCAACATAAAACATAAACAAAACCTAAGCATATGCCCAATCATAACAGTAGTTCCCTTTTCTGATGTAATTTAAGTAAACCAAGGCAAGGCAGGTAAGGTACGAATAAATCATCTCCCTTTGTGAGCAAATATAACAGGTCCAGTTTTCTTAATATTTCCTCCTAAAAATGACTAAGCTGAATGTTTGGTGGGGGGGGTGTGAGTGTACTGCCCTGTGTGTGTGTGTGTGTGTGTGTGTGTGTGTGTGTGTGTGTGTGGGTGGGTGGGTGTGTGTGTGTGGGTGGGTGGGTGTGTGTATGCGTGCGTGTGTTGTATATTTCTGTGACTTTACGCTTGTGGCCTATAGGCTGCAGTGTTCTGACATCTCAGCAGATAGTACTACAGATGGACAGTGGGTGTATGCCAAGGCAGTGTTCAATTCCTCAGTGAATGGGACAGTCAGACTGGTAAGGTTCACAATGACGCTTGGCTTTACTCAAACCTTTACGCATAAATCGAAATTCTCCTTACTAGGGTGCCAACTTAAGGTGTCATTTTGGTTTGGCCTGGCAATCCAAAATATAAAAGAAAAAAAATCTCAAACCTGCCAAAAAAACATGACAGGGTATTTCTCGGTTGCCAGATAGTGAATTCATTAGGAACATATACCCCGACACAACCTATCTCCTGGGGGGAACAGCTGCAGCTGGCAGCACCCTCCAGACTCCAGATTAAAGGGGCTGCATACAGGGCACTGATAAAGCATCCACACTACAACTATGGACAAGAGCCCATTACGCCCCCATTATGTATGTGCAGTGGCAGAATGAGTTTGGAGATAAAGGTGTGACTAAAGCGAAATTTGATTCTGAACAATAGGCGTAAAACAGATGTTTATTTATGAGGAAATTTTTTTTGTTTTCTTGATCTTTACATGTAAAATACACTCTCCAGTCCCAACAGACCTTTCCCGACGGGAGCTATAGTGACATCATACTGGAGGTGGACCTTAGATCATCGCAGACAACAAATGTAAGCACTTTGACTCTTTGACATGAGTCATGCACACACACACACCCACCCACCCACTCACCCACCCATATGTGACATAATGTCTTTTTATCACTGTAGTTATCAACTTTACAATGACAACCTCATTTCTGGCTTTAACTTCTGTTTGTCTTTTTCTGCGCCTTTAGGCATCCTTGTTCATCACTAAGAATCGCACTGTTGCCAATGACATTCAGTGTAGTAGTAATGGAGGCATCTATGATCCATTCAACATGGTGACTGGGGTGAGCCCAAACTAAACTCTAACATCTACGTAAGTGTATCTGCATTTAAGGATGTGGAACAAAAGTTTACCACAAATGAAGCAATCATCATGTTGTAAGATGCAACTAGGTCCCTGTTCAGAAAAGCAGAAACCACACTGATCGAAAAAACCCACAAAAGCCTCATGATAGCCTCGGCAGACAGCCTTTGTTCAGGTGTACGGAAGTGAAAGTCAGCAAGCTGTTTGGTTGTTTTCTCCTTCAGAGCACCAGCTGTTCCGCTGACAACCCTCTGAGCTGTGCAGTAGGAGACTTGAATGCCAGACTGGGGCTGGTCAGCACTAGTGCCAGACAGCTCTTGACTCTCAGCAACACACAGCTAGCTGGGGACTTCACAGGTAGCACGAGGTCTTCACCATTTCTTACAGATTTGATCTAGTCTAGTCCTTTTGTTGGTCCATTTCCTAACTAATTATTGGCTTTGTTTGCAGTTGTGCACAGGTCCCTGATCCTCAGGAGTGCAAGCGGGCAGACCTTAGCATGTGCTGATATCCTTCCAGAGTCACCCACAGCAGAACAGCTCTTTCCAAATGTGAACAACTTCAGCAGGTTTGTGTACTACAACTAGTCACTACAAAGCATAGGTTTCACACAATAAAAACATAAAAGATCTTTTGATATGTTTTTTATCAGATACCAATTGTATTTTAAACATTGTATCATCACTTAGCATTTCGCAATCAAACAGCAGAATGCCTAACGAGGTGAGAAAATTACTCTCTATTGCGTCATCGGGGGTCCTTCCTGAATTTTTTAAAACTACCGTTATTTTCTGTCAAGAGGAGAGCGTTTGCTGGTTCTAAGTTTGATTTGCACAATGATCTATGGGCATTGTGGTGTACGATGAACAAACCATTTAAATGCCAGTGGTCAGAAAAATATGCGATTTTCACTTACATTGACTTACGTCAGAATACTTTCTTAATTTAGCCTAAACAACAAAACAGATTTTTTAAGAAAATCAGTGAACATTTTGTCACATGACTTCTGAGCAAACCATTGCTCGTTTTCATGTCACTCAAATCAAATTGTTTATGCATGAGTTTCAGTAATGCATACTGGAAACCAAAACCGCCAACTTGATTTTTTGCTTTCTTGCATTCCAATATAATTTTCTCATTAAAGGAGTGGTGAGGTAGAATATGAGCACTGCTAACCTGTTAGGTAGACTCATACCTTCCAGGTGAAAGCAAAATGTTACATGGAAGAAGATACCTGTGTTCCAGGTAATAGATATTTGACAGCCATTCAAAAATGTGTCTATTGTTCTATACAAAGGTTAAATAAGTGGAACAGCCAACTAAGCATGCTCTACAAGTATGGAACCTGAACTGAAAACAACTGGAAAGGCCAAAAAAAAACACAATAAAAGTAGTCAACTATAGTGGTTGATGGGATAAGAAAAGATGTCCTTAACAAGTTCGATTCGAATTGTTTCCACATTACGAGTTGTGTGCATGTCCTTTTATGTATGTGGGGTTTTTGTGTGGGCAGATGGCTCAATGAAATAACGTTTTTATCGAAATGTGGCTTTTAAAGATTAAATAAATTAAGAAATTGTAACAATATTTATGTAATGATAATGTCGTCGTCGTTCCCCAGGTATGATTTCCGTAAGAGAGTTGCTGATGTGTTGGGAGTGGGCATTTCAAGAATCACTATTCTCCCTGGATCCCCTCTCTCCAAAGTGGTTGGAACGTGTCAGCAGGTCAACTACCTTGTTTCAGGTAAACCTTTAGAGCTATTTTGCAGCCCACTGCTTTTAGAATGGACTCATGAGATCATATGAAAAAGTAAAAAACCGTGGATATTTGGAAAGTTTCGATGGTAGTCAGTATCATAAATAATCCTAGCCCAAATCTAATCGAGCTAACAGGTGTCATGCAGCCTGGTTTATACATATTGTCATCGTTATTAACTATGCATTAACTACCAATTCCTACAATACCATATAATTGATCGATTGATTTAATAGCAAATATAAAAATCTCATGACTCTGTGAGTCAAGAAAGGGACTGTAATCCATTGCATTCAGCAAACTTGGATCTCTTTGGAATTTGATTTTGAAAAAAAGCTAATTGGCCATTACAAACTCAATAAATTTAGTTATTTTAAGCACAGAATAGCTTTTGTAGAAAACCTCTAAAACACATTTTAGAAATATTAAACAATAAATAAGTCAGGTAAAATAAACAACAACTTGAAATGTATGGAGCAAAAACTAAAAACAAGATTACATTTTGTAATATGTTTTTGCTTAATATATATTTAGTCAATCACATTCTCTTGAAGTCCAAGTTTAAAAACCATGAAAGAAACAAAACGTGTTCATTCCCTTCTCAATAGAGAAGTGTTCTTTCTAAGCCTCACTATCTGAGAAATTGTGTGTCAGGGTGGCCTTTCAGGACAATGGGAAAATCTGCCTATTCAAAAGCTTCAGAAAACCTGTAAAATTACAGAGAAACCTGATGCAGGAAATGGGCCTGTGTTGCCCTCTCAGTTACCTCTCTTCTATTGCAATAACAAACAGAGAAGGGTTCACAGAATAGCACAGAAACAGTGCAGAGACAGTCTACACACAGGGGACATTTTTTTTTATTTGGTTTATTAGTTTATACATCTATGTAATTTGGAAAGTGTTATTTCATCTAATAAATAGTTTTTTCTAAATAAGAAAATTAAGAATAGTTTATGTTTCTTCCAGGGAACGTGAGTGCTGAGAGCTTGAACTCTGTCAAAGGAAGTCCAAAGATGGGCGTGTTCCAACAAACAAATCAAACATGCATCATCAGTAAGTTTGCACATCTTGTCAAGTTAAATTTATTTGTATAGCCTATTTCATATACATATAAAGCAATAAATAATATACCAATAATTAAGATACATTAAAGAGATGTAAAAGAAAATAAATATATATAAAATCCAGAACATGTTAAAGTAGTCAGGCTTGGACTAAGTCTCAGATCTTCTGGATGTTGGTCCCAGCTATTTGTTGCATAGCATTTATTGCATGCTTCTTCACCTTTTTCATTTCTAACTCTGAACAGGTTTAGAAACTTGTTTCAGATTACTTTGTATTGTTGGTTACCAAATATTATACTTGTTCAGAACAATATTAATTCAACATGATTGTTTCTGTCCATCAGAAAGCTCGTTCCCGCTCCTTGAGCCAGGAAATTATCTCATGGTTGCAGTGATAGCTGCCACCTACATCCTGCAATCCCAACAGTGAAACTTTTTAACAATTATGAATGAACACAGGAAAGAATATTCACTATTAAAAAATGCTTATCCAGTAATAATCTAATGCAATCAGTGAAGCAAATGTATTTCTGCCATTCTAGTAGTTTTCCCTTCTTCTGTAATAACCCCCCCCCCCCCCCCCCCAGATGGAATGGCAATATATATATATATATATTTATATATATATATATATATATATATATATATATATATATATATATATATATATATATATATATAAACTGTACTGTCTGGTCCCTCAGCCTTGGCTTTGATCATACTTACTACTATATTTAATTTTTAAAAATCAGAAGTTTACTTTATTTTTATTTTATAAAGACTGTTACGTGAATAAATTATGATATTTGTACGTATACGAGTGACTTTCCTTATTTCATTTAAATATTTTCATATTTTCTTTACAGTATATGTACAACATTATAGTTTATAAAAATATAACGTTCGTAGTTTCAATAAAAGGAGGCGAGTCTGAATGTCTGTGTGTTTACTGGAAGACGCTGAAGTCACGTGACAAGAGACGTCAATGGAATGGCAGCCTCCTGTTTGGCAAATTAACACAAGGTACAGCTGGTAAAACTGAGTTTTTACCTCAAGAATCGCATTTAAAGGTAAACCATATCCTCATTTAAACCTTATTGTAGTCATTAGCCTTACTTTCTCGGATGTATACTTCAGTGACGTGTCGTTTTACCAATGGAAGCGACTACGAGCAACGAAGGGGAGAACTGTGTTGTGCTAGAGATGTTTTCATGCCCACGCCTGTTTTTGTAATGTCAGAGCGTTGCCCATAGTGCACAGACAATGACCATCACTGGACAGCTTGGTTGATCACACCATGAGCGTGAAAGCGTATGGATTGATTGTAATGATGTACATTTCCATTTAGAAGTTTACGTAAACATCTGATTAATGTCTATCATTTTCAGATGTTACTTTTAAAATAATAATAAAAAAATTATTAGAAGTCGGCTATCTGCTGAAAACAACCGTTAAGGTAATCGGTATTTGTGAAGCTTACCAAACCTGTTACGCTTTGTACCTTTTCCCCCCCAATTTGCATTTATTTAAAACCAGATTACTGTTGTGTGTTTTGTTGTATTTTATTACCCAACTTTATTGCAGTGCCCACATTTGTATTTATATTTATAGAGTGCCAATGTGGCCAAAGCCTGATCTGGCAAAGCCATTAACGTTTATAAGGCTACCTTTGATCTGTCTGAAAGTTATTATCAGCAGGCTACATACAGGTAGGGATCGTCCAGGCATAGTCTATTACTTTGAACTCCATGTTAGACTATCTACTCTGACAGTTGAAGAGAGCATGGGCTCACTAGACTCAGGTAATTATTATACTTTTCAGTGTCTATATTTAACATTTCTTTTTCAGTTGAGACACCGATATCCGATGGCTTTAGTTTTCTTAACGTTTTCTAAATAGAAGTCGGTTTGCAAATTTTGCACATCCTACTTTTCATGAAAAAGTTTGAAACTTGGGAGATTATATCAATACAATACTTTTGTATGTTGCTTACACTTACAAAGTGGTGTTTATCTGAGACCATTTCTCAGGTCTCTGCTGTAATCTGCAGGCCTAATCTCTCTCTCTCTCCAGACACTGCCATGTCTCCAAAGCTTACTGTGGAGCTGCTGAGGCAGCTTCGACAGGTCATGAGGAATGGCAAGTACATAGCTGAGCCCATACAGGCCTACATCGTCCCGTCAGGTGACGCTCACCAGGTAAAGACCAGCAAAAGACAAGCCTATTCTTTCTCCTCTCACGGACACCCAATCTTTCTCTCTTTCTCTCTCTCTCTCTCTCTCTCTCTCACAGTCACAGACACACAGGCACCGATTAAATTTGTTTCAATAGTTCTGTTTTACCTTTGCCCGGAGACCACAGCACAAGGAGCCCTCCCTTCCTCTATCCCTGTTTAGGAGTTGTGACGTGGCCAGAAAGGCACGGTAGTCGTCAAGGTGGCCGCGTGCAGAAGGAGCACTCTGTTGCACCTCTCATCAGCAGGCATAGGGAGGGGGACAGGGGGACAACTTATTCTCTTATTAGATTGTCCGTGTCTGAAGTGCTACTCTATTGCTCTCTTTCTCTGGTTTTAGAGTGAATACATCGCTCCTTGCGACTGCAGGCGTGAGTTCATCTGTGGGTTCAATGGCTCCGCAGGTATGTAGAGGGATTGTTCCACGTTTCATTCAGGGCCGTTTGGAAAACCGTCATGTTAATTCATGTGATCCGAGGGTTATGAGTTGTCTGAAGAGGAATCTCCTCCAGAGTCCTTCCTAGCCGTTCCTGGTTGTTGCTGTGGTGTTTCTACCATGCTTCGCTTCTTCTAGGTACGGCCATAGTGACCGAACAGCATGCTGCTTTGTGGACAGACGGACGCTACTTCCTGCAGGCCAGTCAGCAGATGGACAACAACTGGACCCTCATGAAGATGGGTAAAACACAGAGCCTTTTTGGTGACATCTCATAGTGCGCACAGGAAAGGATTCTGTATTTGGTAATTCAAAAGTGGCCGTAACCGGTAATCCTTCAGAACGTTCCATTTTTTTGTAGGGCTGAAGGAGACTCTGTCCCAGGAGGACTGGCTGATAAGTGTTCTGCCGGAGAACTCGAAAGTTGGAGTGGACCCCTGGATCATAGCTGCTGGTCAGAAGGGTGTCCCCTGTGGAACACTAAGAACACACATCAAACTTGCATGAACTTGGTCTTGTATATCTCAAATATTAGGCACTGTCCTGAATATGTCCAGCAAACTTGCTAGCAACATTATAACTACCCATCAGTCATTCTCTTTCAGATTCAGTATGAATATGACCTATCGTCATGCACAGGGTTTGATATGATCAAAAGTACACACAAGGCAATAATTCAGTTTGAATGCACTGCCGTGGTGTTTTTGTTCTGACGTTTCAGACCAGTGGAAGAACATGTCGAAGGCTCTGACCAGTGCAGGCCACTCTCTGGTGGCGGTGCAGGAGAATCTCATCGACGCCATCTGGATAGACCGGCCTTCCAGACCCAGCACCCCCCTGATCACTCTCAGCCTGGCATACACAGGTCTGTACTATGTGTGCTCCTCCACTTCTGTTTTGTGGATACTTTTAAAAAAAAAAAGTTTTTTTTGTAAATTTTTTTTTAAATGGTAGCTAAATGCTAAAATGTTTATTTCAGGAATGAGTTGGCAAGACAAGATCACAGCGCTCCGAGGCAAGATGGTCGAGAGGAAAATCAGCTGGTTTGTTGCCACAGCCCTGGATGAGATTGCGTGTAGGTGCAAAGTCTGAATGTGTGTCCCTGTTGGTGCCTGCCTGATCACCCCCTTGACCGGTCCTACTCGCCTCTCGAGACTGATTAGATGGAGGATCTGTGCTCGTTAGGACAATTCTGAAAATGATTGCCAGCAGGCCATATTTAGATACGAGTTTGCTAAATGAAGGGGTTGGGGAGAACCTTGGGCAGGAAAATGGTTGAACCAATTTATTCTGGGGTTGAAGATGACACGGGGGGAGTGTCTAAAGCTAAATATAGCAGGGATAAAAAATGTATTCATCTTTTCAGGGCTCTTCAATCTTCGTGGCTCAGACATTGAGTACAACCCTGTGTTCTTTGCATACGCTATCATAGGGATGAACTCCATCAGGTAAAGAAAATGGTGCATTCCCTGTCATAGGACTGACCTATGTATGAGGCACTGCTTTAAGTCAGGCCCGGTCTTTCCCTCCCTCCCTCCCTCTCCTGCAGGCTGTTTGTGGACCAGCAGCGGCTGGCGGCGGCGGCGGTGAGAGAGCACCTCAGACTGGACTCTCCCAGCACAGCGGAGATGAACATCCAGACGGCCCCTTACGAAGCCATCTACAGCGAGCTGCAGGCCGTGTGCGCCGCACTGGGCCCCAGGGACAAGGTGTGGATCTGTGACAAGGCCAGCTGTGCCCTCACGCAGGTCATCCCCAAGGTGAGACCCCCTGCCTGTGGCTCCAGCCAACCAAAGGAATGTGTCTTCTCTTTCACCCCGACTAGTTGGAGCTACAGCTGGTTTAGTAGCGGGCATCAATTCAAATAATACCCCAATTCACTTCAACGATCAGTGTGGCACTTGATGTGGGGTAAATTGTTTCGCTGTGTTTGTTGGCTTGCCTTCCTCCAGGCCCACAGGTCCCCCATTCCCTACACCCCCCTCTGCCTCGCCAAAGCAGTCAAGAATGTCACCGAGATACAGGGAATGAAAATGGCCCACGTGAGTGAACTTTGGAGTGGGTTGTTCTATTACCTTATTTTATATTCATAGTTCAATGTGTTGAAAGTTAATTTCATGTAAATAATTTACCACAAACTCGTACACCAAAAAATCGAAATGTTTCCCTCATTGTCATGCTATTTTGTAATCCACAGATCAAAGATGCTGTTGCCTTGTGTGAGCTCTTTGCTTGGATGGAAAAGGAGGTGTGTCAGATTGCACTTGAAGCTATGTCCATGGAAATTGAAACAACAATTGAAGTAACAAAAGAATACCATCACTCTCTGTTTAGATAATAACCTGTTAACCGTTCTACAATTGTGGTTTCCACTTTGTAGATTCCAAAAGGCACGGTGACTGAGATTTCAGCTGCCGACAAGGCAGAGGAATTACGAAGGTAGTGTTGCCTTTCACTTTTTATGCCAAGGCTAATGCTCAGGTAGTTCAGTTCTTCCTCGTTGTTGGTATTTAGAGTATAACAACCAAGCCAAAGATCACAATTCATTATAGACTGACTGGTTGTACAACAAAATGTGGTTTGACCTAAACTTAACTATGACGCTGCAAATTGTTTCTCTGTATTGTCCTCCTGCTTGACTGTAACTGATATGTCACTTGTAGATAGCCCCTATCCCACGGGGTCTCCAACTAAACCCCCTGCATGTCATTTCAGCCAACAGAAAGACTTTGTCGGGCTGAGTTTCCCATCTATTTCCAGCATGGGACCTAATGGAGCCATCATACATTACAGGTCTGTTTTTTGAGCTCGGCCCATTGTGCTTGGTGTGCCCTGCTGTTGTGTCATCTTTTAGAGCTAGCTCTACCGGTCCAAATGTCCTTTTACTAATTCTGTCACTTTGTGTTCTTCTGCCTTAGACCTCTGCCCGAAACGAACCGAACGCTTTCCCTGAACGAGGTCTATCTGCTCGACTCTGGAGCCCAGTACCTGTAAATCACCCAGCCTCTGCTTCACTGTCCTAGCTCAGTGTAATGTACTCAGTGTGTTGTCCAAAGCCTGAATGCGATCTTTGTGGTTGTGTTTGCCTTGTGTTGCAGTGATGGAACCACGGACGTGACCCGCACCATGCACTTTGGAACACCCTCTGCTTTTGAGAAGGTACCAGCCGTCGAAACAGTTTTTAGAATCGGAACGTGATGGTACCATAAGATTCCAATGTGTCATTTCCTTCGACCGACGTTGTTGTTGTTCCTCTGGTCCTCAGGAATGCTTTACCTACGTGCTGCAAGGACACATAGCAGTCAGTGCTGCCATTTTCCCCAATGGAACCAAAGGTAGTCAGTTGTTCCTCCTAAATACAGGTCCAAAACTTACAAATTGTTTATTTCACTTTAGGGAGCAGTGGTTTTTCATCTTTTCATTCGAAGTGATTTGAACGTTTTTCCTATCTTCTTTTCCCCTTGCTTGCTCTCCTCAGGCCACCTTTTGGACTCGTTTGCCCGCGCGGCGCTGTGGGAGTCTGGTCTGGACTACCTCCACGGCACCGGCCACGGGGTGGGCTGCTTCCTCAACGTCCACGAGGGGCCCTGCGGCATCAGCTACAAGACCTTCGCCGACGAGCCCTTGGAGGCCGGCATGATCGTCAGCGACGGTAGGGCGCCCACACGTGAACGGGGATGCACACGTACATAGTGCAACACTCGCATATTGTGACCGGTGTTCCTATTATACCATTTGCTTGGTCTGGTAGATTTAGGGCTAGCGTTTAGCTGGTGGATTTGTGCTTTAGATGTAGCTCATGTCTCCCCTCTTTCTGCAGAGCCGGGTTACTATGAAGATGGCTCTTTTGGCATCAGAATCGAAAACGTGGTGCTCGTCGTTCCAGCTAAACCCAAGGTAAGACAATTGGACACCGGAGTTTACATGAACACATTTTAATCCAGTAAATGATAAAATACATTGTCTTATATTTATCTACTTTCAGTCAGGTTGCGGACGGTAGAGTTTTTACATTAAGTTTCTCGCCCCCTGCCTCTGTGTCCCCAGTACAACTACAGAAACCGAGGAAGTCTGACGTTTGAAGCCCTCACTCTCGTCCCCATGCAAGCCAAGATGATGAACACAGACATGCTCACTCAGAAAGAGGTGAGTGGCTACAGCCGCATTTAAATGATCTTTTTAAATGAAATTTTCTCTGCTTTATTTTACCGTATACATTTTCCTTACGTTCTTGTATTTAGTCTCAGCATTAGACCGCTGAGGTTTTACTGCACGTCTAACAGTATTGGATGGTACATTTGTACATCCATGTACCTACGTGTTGCCATCAAAGGATTATAATTCATCTGTAAGTAGCTTGAATGTTTTCTCCATCTCTGTTGTCCTGCAGCGGGATTGGGTGAATGAGTACCACAGACAGTGTCAGGAGATAGTTGGAGCAGAGCTGCAGAGGCAAGGACGAAAGGAGGCCCTGGATTGGCTGATCAGGGAATGTCAGCCAATCGTGTGAGGAGTTATCGCTAACTGACTCTTATTCAACCTAATTAACTGCGCGCAGACGCGTGTTTGACGGATCACCAGTGACGTTTTCTTCCAATCATTTTGTGAGATGCTCCTCGTTTACTGTATTTCTGCTCTGGCACTCCAGTCTGTGTTTTACGCTCCGCTTCTTTTGTAAATCACACCATTTCAACTGTTTAATTAAAATACAATAAAAAACTATTGTTCCAAAACCAACATTTATCTAAAACAAACCTATCTGAAAACAATTCCAGACCATTCTAGAAGAAGAACACATTCTTCCCCCATGTACTTCAAAGTATAACCCTTTCCCAAACTCTCTATAGCTGCATATAAAAGATGGGTGGGTCCAGGACTATACCGGTATTGGGATCCATGGCATAGTCCTGAAAAGAGATCTCCTGTAAAATGGCAGGTTGGTCCTCTGGCCTGCGGAGGGTGCTAGTCTCTTCTTCCTCTATGCCTACGGGCAGAGGGTTACTGTAGATGTAGTAGATCCTGGAGTGGTCTGTGGGGCCCTCTTGTTTCCTGAAGAAGGCCAGGGGGTTTCTGAAGCTGGTGGACCGCTTCACCGCTTTGACTGCCACCGGGTGGACCGGTTCCTCACACGTAACGGCACTCTCATACACATGGGCTCTCTTGGACTGCCTGAGGGGAAACAAACAAAGAGTTAAGGGCTGTTTACCGTAAACAACATGGTATTTGCACCACCCCGTTCACATCCTTAATTCCCATGCCCCAGATGTCCTCTGCAGACGTTTATAGTTGAAATGTATCATGTCGCTTATGGCGCCAGCAAAGCCTCTACCTTCTGCGTTTGTGACAGATGACGAGACAGTAGAGACCGGTGCAGGCGAGAACGCACAGGGCCAGGGACGTGATCGTGATGTTGAAGACCTTAATCTCTGCGGAGAAGACAACGTAAGCCAGAGATTTAACAGACACGTGAGGGAACCCCCCCCAAAATGGCCAAAGGCTACCATCCACAAATGGAATTGCAGAAAAAGAGCAAGACGAAAGCGTATCCAAAGCCAAAATATATCAAATGCAACTTCACCATGCAGGGCGGAGTTGCCCTCCAGACTGGCAGTGCTTAGAACGGAGGTTCTGTTGGCGTAGGAGCTGGTCGTCGTCGTCGCACTGTGGTTGTGTTGGTTTCCGCTCATGTTGCTGCCACTGGCTTCCAGCACGTCAACTGAGGCGACGCTTCCAGGCTGGCTCCCTGGTTTCAATAGAACCCGTGCCATGTGACCCATCCAGCCTGACTCCGTCGCCGTGGAAACTCGGCCCCTCTTTTGTCACCCCCAGTCCTTGTACCCCCTCATTTCAATCTGAACCCTCCTCCTTCTCCTGTTAATGAGTTGTTCTACCCTCCATGTTTTGAAAGAGATGAGAGCAATGATGGGGAACGTAGGGCTGATGAGGACACATGGCCATGGTGTTTTTTTGTAGGTTTAAGTTTAATGTATGTCAAATGTCCTTTTAAATATTCCAAACCCAGTATCTACAGACCCTACAGTTCAACTAGTTGAACACAATCTGTATTCATATTATCATCATTTCCTTATTATATAAATTCCACTTGCAAAAGAGTAGCACATTTGAATGGGGGTGTCCGAAGTACAGTAGCTTATGATGATAACGAATACGTGGCCGGTTCCTCTTAGTAAATGAGTTGTTGTTAAGCTGCATGGCTGTTGTATGGTCCTCCAGGCTGTCTCCATGGCTTCCTACAGTGGTTTGGTTGTGCAGAGCCAGGAAAACGAACAAAGACTCCATTCTCCCCTCTTCCCCATGCTTCATTTCACACTCAAATACTTCTTGTGCTGTTATGCAATTAGTGTCGTGACCAGGACAGGGTATTCTCCGCTCTTTTGATAAGAAAGACTGATAACGCTGTGGATGTGCCCGGACCTTATTGGGATGAGAGCTAACCCAGTGAGGCTTTTGTTCCAAACATGATGGACGGACATTTTGTCAGAGCGTCATAACACTTTTTAAAGCTCTTTAGGTGCGAGGAATATTTAAACACATTGAATATGTTTAGGGGATTGTGGCGAGCTTCAAGTTCGATATTCAAGAAATCTCAAACAACCTTGTAATTGCAAGAACGTTTAGCTTTATTTCTAATTAGCAGTATGCTAAGCTCAATGCAATCAGGCTTCCCTTCTGATACGTGGTCCAAAGAGACTAACCTTTGCAACCAACAGGTGCCCTCCTGGCCTAAACTAATAAAAGCGTAATTAACTGAACAGATACATGATAAAAGATAAAGATAACATAAAAACATAAGATCATCAGTTAACATTGAGAACAACATCATTTACCGATAAACAAAGTCTGCGCCCTGGCACCTATCTGTTGCACTCTGGGTAATCCCAGTAAACGGCACCGACGCTACATTGCCCCCTCTTAAGGGTCAGCCGTCCCGGCGACCCATGTGGCCATCACAAAGTCCTGCAAGTGCTGAGGGAGCCGGCGCTGCCGTCGGGGCACAGCTCTTGGCTCGTCAGGCAGCGGGCAGTCTTCTTGCTCACTTGTTCCAACTCCTGGTTTCGCCAACGGCTGGTACGGCGCTAAGCGGTCTCGATGAATAACCACAGTCCGTCGACTTTTGTTCGCCATCCTGACCTTGTAAACCACATCAGTGAGTTTAGCCAGCACCATGCATGGGCCCACCCAATGGCTGGTGAGTTTAGGGGATACGCCCTTTTTTCGGATAGGTTGGTAGACCCAGACTCTGTCACCCTCTCCAAAGTCCTGTCCTCGACACCTTGTGTCATAGGCTCGCTTCTGCCGGACTCCCGCATCCGTCAGAGTCTGGCGAGCAAAGTTGTGTGCCACCCGGAGCCGACTGCGGAGTTGTTGCAGGTAGGTTGGTCCTGGCTCGCCTGCAACCTCTGGCTCAGGTGGAGAGCCGAACGTCAACTCAACGGGGGTGCGCATCTCCCTCCCGAACATCAGGCAAGACGGAGTGCACTGAGTCGACTCCTGGACTGCCGTTCGATACGCCATCAGAACCAGGGGAAGGTGGCAGTCCCAATCCTTCTGGCGTTGGTCAACCAAGATGGCGAGTTGTGTGGCCAGTGTCCGGTTGAACCTCTCAACCAGTCCGTCACTTTGTGGGTGCAAAGGAGTAGTGCGGGTCTTCTTCACTCCCAATCGTCGGCATACCTCTCCGAACACCTGGGATTCGAAGTTTCGGCCCTGGTCGCTGTGCAACTCCTCTGGCACGCCAAACCTCGAGAACATCTCTTCAACGAGCTTTGTCGCTGTTGTGACAGCGCCCTGATCCGGCACCGCATATGCCTCTGGCCACTTGGTGAAGTAGTCCATCGCCACCAAGACGTATCGGTTACCGGACTCCGTGACCGGAAAAGGGCCCAGGACATCAACCCCAACTCGCTCCATAGGACACCCCACCTGGTACTGCTGCAGGGGTGCGTGGGAGCGATGAGTTGGCCCTTTCTTGGCGGTACAGGAGTCGCAACAGTGGACATGCAGCTCCACGTCTTGTCTGCAACCCACCCAGTAAAACCGGTTCCGGAGTCGCCGCAGGGTCTTGGAGACGCCGAAGTGCCCTACTCCTGGGAGCCCATGAATCGACTGCAGCACCTCTGGTCGCAGGGAGAGGGGTACCAGGAGCTGCAGCAGGTTTCTATCTTGTCTGGGTGCCTGCCAACGCCGATAAAGGATGCCGTCGATTAAAGTGATGGAGGCCCACTGCGAAAAGTAGGCCTTCGTCTCAGGGTCCAGAGCTGAGATGGAAGCCCACTCTGGCCGTTGACCTGCCTCAACCCACTGCCTAACTCTGCTCAGGACCGGGTCATCACCTTGCTCCTCCCTAAGCAGCTGGGAGTCGATGGTTCGGACTGGCCTGGTTGCATCACTGAGCTGGGTCACCGCCACCTTTGGATTTTGCCGCTCCCTCTCGTCCTGGCGCTCACAATGGCGGCAATGTGTCTCTTCACAGGGTCGGCGAGAGAGGGCGTCGGCATTGTTGTGGAGGCGACCTGCTCTGTGCTGCACCTTGACATCATATTCCTGTAGAGCCTCAATCCAGCGAGCCAGTTGTCCTTCCGGCTCTTTGAAACTCAGCAGCCAGGTCAGGGAGGCATGGTCGGTGCGGAGCAGGAACTGCCGGCCGTAGAGGTATGGGCGGAAGTGACGAACACCTAGCACCACTGCAAGCAGCTCTCGCCGGGTGACGCAGTAGTTGCGTTCCGTTTTGGTTAAGGAGCGACTGAAATAGGACACTACCCGTTCACCCTGTTCGCTCTCTTGAGAGAGGATGGCGCCGACCCCGGTGTTGCTGGCATCAGTGTCAAGGATGAATGGTTGCTGTGGGTCTGGGTATGCCAGCACTGGGGCCTCAGCCAGTGTCGACCGGAGGACGTCAAATGCCTGAGCACAGGCGCTGGTCCATTGAAAACGTTGACCCTTGTGGGTTAGCTGGTGCAGTGGGCTGGCTAGGCTGGCAAAGTCCTGAATGAACCGCCGGTAGTATGACGCCAAACCTAAGAAACTGCGGAGCTCACCGGTGTTTTGGGGCGTCGGCCAGTCCCGCACAGCTGCCACCTTCCCCGGGTCCGTAGACACTCCGCGTTCTCCCACGACGTGGCCCAGGAAGGTCGTCTCTCGGCGCATCAGATTGCACTTCTGGGGGTTGAGGCGGAGGCCGGCTTTCCGGATTGCCGCGAATACCTCCTGCAGGTTGTTAAATGCTCCCCCAAAGTCAGCTGCATGCGCAAGCAGGTCATCAAGGTAGACTACGCATCGCCTGCGCGGGATCTCAACCAGCACTTGTTCCATCAAACGCTCGAAGGTGGCCGGGGCGTTGCACAGGCCGAATGGCATCACCCGGAACTGCCAGAGCCCTTGACCGATGGTAAACGCAGTCTTGGCTCGTGCCTCTGGGGCCAACTCTACCTGCCAGTAGCCACTGCGCAGATCCAAGGAGCTGAACCAACTAGACCCGGAGATGTAGTCCAGTGCGTCATCAATGCGGGGCAGAGGGTAGGAGTCCTTTCTGGTTATTGCATTGAGTCTGCGGTAGTCGATGCAAAACCTCCATTTGCCATTTTTCTTCCGGACGAGAACCACCGGTGCAGCCCACGGGCTATTTGACGGCTCAATGATACCCGCCTCTGCTAACTCCTGGATCATCCGCTCTGCCTCCCGCCGTTTTGCAAAAGCCATGCGATGAGGGCGGAGACGGATGGGGCGGGCGTCACCAGTGTCGATGTTGTGTTGCACCAAGTTGGTTTGGGTGCAGTCCTCGTCTCTTGCAGCAAAGATGTCCGAGTATTGGTCCAACAGTTCTCGCAGTATCTGTTGTTGCCGTTCATCAAGGCCCTCGATGCTCCGTTGCCACAGGTCTTTTAGGGCTTGGGCCAGCTCAACTGACGGGCTTGATGGCACTCCCGTTGGCCGTAGGGGGGGTGTCATCTGGGCCAACAGCGATGTTGGTGTAAGCCCTTGAGGCGCAGGCGAGGTCATGGAGACTGGTGACTGACTCAGGGTCATTGATGCAGGTGGTGGACTAGGCGATTCAACTTGGACATGCGATGGCGGTGATGTCACCAGGGCCGACAGTGATGGTGGTGTTGTTGGTCCTGGTGGAGCAGTTGACGTCATCAGGTCTGGGGGGGGAGCTGATGTTGTCTGGACAGGTAGTGATGTCGACCGCCACGGCTTCACTTGGCTCGAGATTCGTTTGGTTCGTCTCACCCTCCTCCTCTGGCTCCCCCATTGGAGGAGTGTGGTTTCCGTGCCGAGACGGAGGGTGGCTCTGGACACATCAAGCTGTGCGCCTAAACGGGTCAGCAAATCCAGTCCCACGATGCAGGTGTCCTGGATATCTGCCAGCCAGAACTCATGGTGGACCTCTGTCTTGCCGATGGACACCCGGAGTTTCTTCTTTCCCTTAACCGTGGCACACTCTCCTGTCACCGTCTTAATGCACGCTGTTGTGGGAGTCCATTCAGTGGGTCGGGGGCTATCAGTACCGGGGAGTGTGCCAGGACGGACAATGGTAATGGTCGACCCGGTATCTACCAGGGCTCTACAGCTGTGACCATCAAGAAGGCAGTGAAGGTAAAGGCCTTGGCTGTGGCCTACTCGACCAATGTGTCCATGTTGTTGGGGGAGGGAGATAGAAGGATCACGGGGTGACAGGTCCCTCCTCATGGCACCCCTCTCTAGTTTCCCTGCGACTGCAGGTTGCTTCGGGGTGCAGGTGCGGGGCAGTACCGGGCTATATGGCCTAATTCCCCGCAGCGATAACATCCTTCTTCCCGTCGAGCCCTCGGGTTCGCTCGGGGTCTTGCTAGACGTGTGGAGATTGGTTGGACTTGGTAAGCTGCCTCCCTTCTCATTTCATCCTCATCCGCCTCCATCCCCGCTTGACGTGCGTGGTGTACCCCTGCTGGTGATAACGGGACAGCGAAGACCAGTTCTGCTCTCTCTGCTTCAACTAGAGCAGTGTCGAGTGTTGCTGGGGCGAACAGGCGAATATGCTCTCGTAGTTTGCCCGGAGTGAGGCCCTGCAGGAATGCATGGACAGCCAACTCTTCTTGGGCGCTGGCCTCAAATCTTGGGTAGCCACGTTTAACATATGAGCAGATATCGGCAGCAAAAGATCCTAGTGTCTCTCCAGGTTGGCGGCGTCGGTTTGCTAACCGATCTCTCATGCTGTCGCTGGAAATCGTCTGCCCGAATCGTCTATTTAATGCTGACGTTAAGGTGAGGTACTCTCGTTGTTCTTCAGGAGCAAGGTCAACCAGTACTTGTAGTGCTTTCCCTTCTAGAGTCAGAGCCAGGTGAACAGCAGTCTCTTCCCCACTCCAGTTGTTGTGCCAGGCGGCAAGTTGCACCTGCGCAAGGAAGGGTCCTAAAGGGTCTGTCCCGCTATACCTGGGGAGCTTTGGTGCTATCTTCATGCGGACCGGAGAAACAGCAGTGGTAGACGGTCGGGCAGTGTCTTGAATCCTAAAGCTTGTTGCCACGGTTCCTTCAGCTGCGTCATGACACAAACAACTGTTGAAGGCTGCTGCATCAGTGGCCCCTTGAGTGGTTGAGGGCCCGTGATGAAGCTGCTCTTCAGCAGGAGTTAACTCTCTGCCCAGCGTCGTTGCCGTGTTCTTTGTCCTTACCACCGCTGGAATGGTGGGCAGTGGGGCACTTCCGCCGTCCGGGAAGGGCCCCCAGCATAGCGTGTCTTCTGCGGGAGATCCTTCTCTCAGCGCCGTCATCTTCGTCCTCAGCATCTCCGGTCTTGAGGTGCTGGCTCCGTCGGGGAGGGTGCTCAAACCCCTCCCAAAGGCCTTTGGAATGCGCTCTGCGGGAGTAAACTCTCCGCTCTGCTCCGTCGTATCTGTCACCGTCCTCTGCTTCAATCTTGCAGAATGTAACTCTAGATCGCTGATGAAGTCTGTGATTTCTTGAAGCGAAGTATCCATGTTGAACATCCCACTTCTGACACCAATGTGGCGAGCTTCAAGTTCGATATTCAAGAAATCTCAAACAACCTTGTAATTGCAAGAACGTTTAGCTTTATTTCTAATTAGCAGTATGCTAAGCTCAATGCAATCAGGCTTCCCTTCTGATACGTGGTCCAAAGAGACTAACCTTTGCAACCAACAGGTGCCCTCCTGGCCTAAACTAATAAAAGCGTAATTAACTGAACAGATACATGATAAAAGATAAAGATAACATAAAAACATAAGATCATCAGTTAACATTGAGAACAACATCATTTACCGATAAACAAAGTCTGCGCCCTGGCACCTATCTGTTGCACTCTGGGTAATCCCAGTAAACGGCACCGACGCTACAATTGATCGCATGGTCACACAGTGCGTTTTCCATTCCCCATTTCCCTGTGTGAGCAAGTGATGAATGACCAGGGGCTCGCTAATCTGATTACCCAGGCAGATAGAGTAGCCATGTTGAACACTGCATAATGCTGATACCCGTACAATACATTCATGCTAGAGTTTTCATTATTTGTAGTCTTATCCACAACAAAAAAGATTCAATATTTGCACATTTTGATCAGGTAGGCTCGAGATGGAATCTATTTGGACGGGGGAAAAAAGGAGCAACCTCTTTGGACTTCCCTTTCGTGGAATAATGGGATACCACCGAGGAGCACTGAAAAGGCCCAGTAAGTCAAGGCCGTGTTTGCGTGTGTGATTTCATGATTCCTGCTGTCAACGCTGCTCTATCCAATTAGCTGCGTCCACATGGTGGTGTCCCGCACAGCGTCTCCCACTGTACCTGGAGCGTATATCAGAGACTGGACTGCACCCGGAGCATGGCCCCATAAACCATGTTAATGCACTGCCTCTTTGACCCTGCCGGACCTCTGCACACTGTACGGCACATCAGCCACGCTCTGGGCATGTGTGTGTGTGTGTGTGTGTGTATTTTTGTGTACTTTGTGAGCACAATGCCAGGGGCTCTCTTCTGTTGTCTCTAAATAAATCCAGCTGAGTTTCATTTACTGCTCATATATTTCTTCTCAACAATCCCCAATTTTCTGAAAATGCTTTGCCTCTGGTGATCTCCCAGCGTCTTATCCAACAATATCATTTAGATGGCTTTGCACTAGGCATTAAATGCTGCCCTGCAGCCTGGGGTAGAAGACCGGCAGTAAGGAGAAACAAGGCCCCAGTTACCCCCAAAGTAGCTTTCACCTCATACCAGATGTGAAGGGGACTCCAGAGTCAGCCTCACACTAAATAACTTATTTTACTGATTGCTACGCTTGTAATGGAACATGTAATAATAATAATATTACATCAAATTTTCTAGACACCCAAGGTTACTGATTGGTCATGTGCGATGATATCCAAATTTTCTGACAAAGTCTCATGCCGTTGTCTGCACAAGTGTTTTTGCCGTTGTCTGCACAAGTGTTTTTCTACATACCTGACATAAAGTACAGTAACGAGTTATGTGTCTGTGATTCATCATAATCCATCAAAACTCAAAATATTTTACCACCCAGATTAAATTACTGCCATGGCATAGACCTTTGAAGCATAGGCATAACTCCGCTCATTCTCAGCCCAGCCCAGTGCACTGCTGGCTGGGCACCAAGGACCTGTTGCACCCCTGAGGATATCCAGGCTTTCTATTCTGGCTGGAGGTAGTAAATACAGCTTGGCAAGTGGACCGCCGAGGCGCTGTGTGGGAACAGCCTACTGGGCTAGAAGCGGGAAACTCACTTTTCGTTTTGGACCTGCTCCGAGGGGATTGAGTGGCTGTGTTTTGGAGGGAGATGGGTTTCTGCCAGAACTGGTTAGTGCTGTAGAGAACGAGGGATACACAGTGCCTGAGAAAAAAATCCAAAATGAGGACTTCCAGTGTCTCTCTCTTGACAGAATATTCATCTCAATTAGTGAGCCTTTGGAGTGCCCCGGGTTTTAACGGAACACAGCCGGTGGCAGTGGAGTGTGTATTTTCATCTTTTAATTGACACAATACATTTTATATGTGACATTAGGGTCAGCACCGGGTCGGAATAAAAACGCCTGAGCATTGTTCACACATACTCTCCCAAAAGGCAGATGTATACACTCAACCCTGTCATACTGAAACATTCAAAGGGCAGCAGGGTTTCATAATAGTCTGATGGCTGGGGTTTTTTATCCAAAAAGGAGTGTGCGAGGCTTGTTTATTTTTTTTTACAGGGGTTGTTTCTGGTGCGGTGGAGCTCTTTGCCCTCTCGTCACATTCTGCCAATTACATTAATTGGGTCACGGACATTTATTGTGAGCCAATGCAGACGAGGTTCAGTTGGAGCCAGACCACGCACTCACAAGACTCAGAGGACTCATGTCCCAACAAGACGTAGAGAAACATATTCGTTTATTACCAGTGGGCTGGAGTAGATTACAGGAATGGTATTCTCTCAGGTTTTCCTAATTAAAAGTGCTTAGACGATTGCTGCTTGTTCAGAATGCTGCTGTTAGACTTAACAAAGACCACAAAGTATGAACATAGTTTACCGATTCTCAGATCACTACACTGGCTCCCTGTGTGTCAGATAATTGATTCTAAAATAATGTTGCTCACCCACAAGTCACTAAATAAAGGAATTGTTTCTTCTTAGTTATTTTATTTATCTTATTCATTTTTGTATTTATTTCTTAGTCTTTAAGTTCTTTCTCCTCGTATGTGTCTGCTTGCCTTATGCAAAGCACATTAAATTGCTTATATGTTTAGGAAATGTGCTGTACAAATACATTTTGATTTGATTGAAGTCAGTCCCCTTTTCCACTTGGTTCCAGAAAGTTGAAGAAATTTTAAAACGACTTCAGACCATTGACAAACATTTAAAATTCAATACGTTCTTCCAGTTCAAAGCCTGTCTTTTTATTATTTCTATCATGTTAGCCTGTTCTTCCTTTTTTACGTCCATGTCACGTTCTGTGAGCTTATCTGCCACCTCCTTGTCCTCTCAGTCTCTTCCCTGTCTGAACATGAGGATGAGTGTTAGCCAGGAGGAGGACCTGACAGCCCACAGAAAACCTCTCATCTCTGTGTATGCTGTCATCACTCAGTAGACCCACATGCTTTGTAAACACTCAGGACCAGCTCTTCTGCACGGGTGAATTGACAATAACACACACACAAACACACAGCCTCTTCATGCAAAATTGTCTCGTCTCCCTTGGTCAATTCTGTTATCTGAACCAATGACGTCAGACGTCCATTTATCTTGGTATCTGTGACAAGCATACTAGGGAGGCTTGGACTCCCCCACATAGGCCCCCACATATCGATGCTGTTGACGTAATGAACATGACTAGAGATAGACACAACTGAAGGCCCTTGAAGACTCAATAAAGGCACATCCATTTACTGGTGGAGAAGCATTCCTCACATGCTGCTACAAGACGGTCGACAAGTACTTGTGGTCAATGCACTGAAGGTTTTGCTTTTTGTTATGGGTTGTGCGGGGCAACTTTCCTACAAAACCAGATTTGAGACTGATAGTGGAAAAACTCCCAGGTATAGAAGCCCATTGTCTGTTGGAGCACTGACTGTACAACGTATGGTGGGCAACCTGTCAGTGCAAGAGACAAATCTTGATTTTCATCCGATCTCTTTCTCTCTCCCACTCCTGTTCTCCAGCCAAGCTGGCCTCCGGGTGTGCCATCTGGTTGTCTTCAGTCGTCCGTTCGAGGTAGAGTGGTCTGGTTGTGAAGCATGCATCAGGTTGCCGGTGGCAGATTTATCTACGCACAGCGCACAGCAGCCGTCTCGGCCTTGATCGTCCCGCCCCTATTAGTGCTGAGTTAAACTCGGCTCTTGATAAGGAGGCGCTATCTGCAATACATCATCTCTGAAGAAAATGGCCCACGCTTAAACATGGTACATGTGAGATAAAGTCATGAGGAACTCTGGCACTGTAAAAGTGCAGTGATGGAGTACCCCCAGGGAACCTTTAATCTAAACAACTACTGTAGATTGCAGTAAGATTCATAAGCCATTTATCAAGTTGCCACAAAAACGTTCTAGATAGATACATTTTAAAGAGTGATATATCAAGACTTCATATCTGCCACCATATGTAATAAATTTCCTATATTAAGTAGTTGCTCCCTTGACCTCTCTGTTGAATGTGGAAGAGAGTCTCAAAAAGTCAAACAGGGTGATGAACAAAATAAGCCTTGAGACTTAAGACCAGGAGATTAACAAACTTTAAACCGTTGAAGTGTTTGTCGATTATCAGCGTGGTCATTTCAAGGTTGTCTCAGTCTATATCTCTGCATTAGTGTGAAACAGGGGCCATGGACAGTGTCTAAGTGCATCCAGCCACCTAATCGTACACCAACAGTGGCTAAGCACAGCACTTATCAGAGCGCCCTCATCTCCACTGTGAATGATGGCTGCCCAGTAAAAAACAAACAAAAGTGATGTCACTAACGACATGGTGGAAGGGAAGGAGGCGGAAGACGGCATCACTGTCAGTGTGACTAATACAGACACGCAACCTCCAAATAAGTACACACACACACACACGCACACTGTAAGAAGAGATGAGAACAGTGACAGACAGATACAGGGAGGTCACTGCATTTTGCACTGTATTGTCACGACTCGAGAACACCACTTATTTACAGTACACACCACGAGAACTTGCAACTGATAAGTGGACATCTGCGAAAAGAACACAATTATAGCTGTGTCAGATATAGCTAAAATAAGTAGCCAGTGGCTGTAGCTGACAATAATTATCCTTTCTGGACTTTCAAATAAAGAAAATATTACTTCTTTCGTAACTACTGGCAAGATTCCTACTGAGCTTGATGTTACAAACCAACAGTAGTAAAAAACAAAAAGGGTCCAAATACCGTACGAAAGGAAAGTGTCCTACTGAGCGGGCTGTTAGAATGAATGAACTAATGAATTAATTCATCTTTATTTTTGTGTCTTACCAAATTTGGCCCACCCCTCATGGGGTTACAAGACACAGTTTTTATATAAACATAACTTTTCCTGTTCCATTTAAACAGACTTATACAAACAAACAATCATCATTGGTACAGTGCCTGTTTTCTCAGCTTCCATGCTTTCTCCAAATAATCAGCAAATTCAAAAATATTTCTTTCACCCATACTTTTTAAGATACTGTAGTCATCCAACAGAAATAATTGAATTCCTCAGGGTTCCTGTTATCAAATAAAGCAAATCTTGGAACATGATACATAGGACAGTAAAGAACAAAATTCATTTCATTTTCAACTTCATGTAAATCACAGTGGGAGCAGAGTCTATAATGCTCTTCAGTACCAACAAAATGACCTGTTTCCAAATGTAGAAGAACACTCCCATTCTCAACTGAGCACACAAGGACCTTTTCCTTTTTGATAAACAGAATTTGACGTAATTCTCTGTTTAATTTTCACTTCTTAATATACTTTCCTTCACCGCCAACTTTTAAAAAGGTTAGAAGAGATATTTATGAGATACTGTATCTGGCCTTTCTGGGAGCGATATGGAAGTGGGTAGTTCTGAGACATTAAAGCTCACTGTTCAGCCTTAATTCTGGAAATGTTGTGGGCTTAATTCAACAAATGAAACCAACCAATTTAAAAAAACAAAACATTTAAATATCTGTCCTCGCACCAAATTCCTTTTAAAATATTGTTTTCTAAAGTGCTAAATGTAGATTTTTGCATAGTGAATATCACAACACCTTACCCTGTGCATTTAGAAAAAGGAGAAGGTTTGGCTGTTGAAAATGTACTTGCTGATCTGCCAGACATAAAGATGTTGTAAAGCTGGTGCCTGAGCAAGTGACCTCACATATTCTTAATGGTAGAAATTAAACCGTATCGTCCTCTAATGGAACATGGAAACTTTCTAACTGAGAATTATCCTATGTTTATACAGTTCTACTGTTACATACAGCACGGCTATCTGCGCATCTTCAGGGGAATGTGTGTGTCCATTTCAAAGCGCTCTCATCCTGGCTTCTTATCTTTTTTAGTCCAATCTTGGAGGAGCATTTGGCTCAAGTGCAAAATGTGCAGTACATGAATGATTGTGGATCTTTCAGAAAACCCATATGGGTTTTCTCTGTTTTGGATCTTCCATAGCACTCTGGTGTACTGAATGTTATTAAGTTCTACCTCATCATGCATTTGAACATAGAGGGAGTGTTAAAAGCACACAGCCAAAAAATAAGCAGTCATGCACAGTGCATTTCACTCACATCAGACCTTATATCTGCTATACTATCTATAGTAAGAGAGTAAGTCAGATTGAACTGAAAACAACCTTTGGCTCTGTCAAATATAAAGTGTCACACATGTGGGACACATTGTATTTGTATCTCTTCTACTCTGTTCCTCACCACAAGGAATGCGGGTCTAATAAAAATCCATATTATCCTGACAAATATGGTAGTGTACCTGCAGACCCTTCTAACTGAAAACAGCATGACCCAGGTTAGTTAGCTCACACAAAAAGCCATCACATAACCAAAGGCCATCCAGGATCTGCTAGTCCTCTCCCTTGGCGGACACCAGAGAAAAGGCAGACATGTAACAGGACTAGCCTAGCGCAGCTTGCGTATTGTGGCAACAGCGGACCAAATAGTGAGCAGCTGGAAGGCTGGGGAAGCTCCAGTGTTGCTGTGGTCTGGGAGACTTTCCACCACTGTCCTCAGGAGAGAGCACACGCAGTGACCCGCTATTTGACGAGTGTCAACTCAACAGAGATTCAACGTGACATGCCTGTGCGAGAGGCTGGATGGGAAATGTGAACCAAGGTTAGGTATGTATTTATTTATTATTAAAAGTTCGGGTTAGATAGTTCACACCTTTTCCACACTGTTTTCATACTGTTCTGTTTAGAATTATTATAAATAAAAATGTAAATAATATTTCGTCACAGACTAAATAAATGTCCACTGTATCTGTAAACGTGTATGACCTCTGCGTCTCCTTTCTCCCCCCATAGTAAATAAAGCTCCTTTACATGTTTCTGGGAACCACAATCTGGACATGACAAATACCGTGTGGTCAGGGACGCATGTATACATAGAACGCTGGGAAAAGATGTCGCCAGACACTCCAGGGGAATCGTGCATGTGTGGGACACAGGAGCAGCGTACCCCAAAATAGACACCCGCCCTGCCCATGGTCACTGTTGAAAGAATGTGCCTCCCTCACCCCCACCCTGACTCGTGTTTTCACAGGATGGATACAGGAAAGAGGCTAACATTCTACTGATTCACCCAGCACTCGCTCTCATCACAAAAAATGTTAAAGGAAATGGATACTGGAGAATCTGTTGTAGATCAAAGTTGGACACGTGCATCTGGGAGTTTTGTCTCTGATCGTGTCTAATGTAAATGAACGTTGCCTCGTACACGGTCGACCTCAGGAGAGCACGCAAAAATGTTTTAAGAACCAAATCATAATATTCTATTGCATGCAATGTTCAGTGAAAATACAGTAAATATTAACCATTATAAAAACTATTCATTTCAGGGATTTTTTTTTCGAATTCTTGTACTGTGATACTTTGTCCTCCGTCGAAATCCATCTTTTTCTTGGAGGCTCAGACAGGTTTTGTTGTGGTTGCCAACCCAAACAGTGAAATCACATATGCCACGGTTCACGGTACAGTGAGTGTGGTTGTCCAAGCGTGGAGAGAGGAGACGGAGGGAGGTATTGGGTGTTCTTCCCCGGGGATGTGACACACTGGAGGGGCTTGACTCGTAAAGCAGCTGCTGGCTGTACTAGACTGTGGTGGGGCTCTATTCCTGATCCTCCAGGCTCTAGAACCAGGATTCCTAGAGTGGACCATCTCTTTAAGATCAATGGCCGCTTCAGTGCAGGACAGGGAATTCGGCTCTTTTTTTCTTCTTTATTGATTCTGAATTTGAGACTTTGAAAGACTGAGAAGGCCAGATTGTGTGATGCAAGCTACTGTGGACATGTGGAGGGTTGATGAGGGTGAGACCACCATGTTTGAGCTAACCTACAGAAATGGAAAGAATATGCTGGTCAGATTTAAGTAATCAAGGCATGACTATAACATGATGTCTCAGTATGTAAAATTGTAAGATATGAATTAGGTTCTGTTTTAAGGGATATTTCTTCATAATCAATCATTTCATACCATTGCATGTTATGTTGTCTACACCATATCCATATGATGATCTGCAGGTTTACGGAAGCTTAAGCCTGCGGTATTCCATATGGGAATGTCAGGATATGCAATGTGATGGTCAATTGGTTATGGAGAGGGATTACATTATACCTACTGTTTTTAACTCCCAGGTGCACATTGCCACTATGTGACATACATACAATGATAATAAAGTACCACATAGTGCTATAATGCCTTCAGCAAACTTGTATTTTATTTCTATCATTGTTTCTTTACTTTTTTAAATATTACGTTTTTTCTGTGGGACTATTTACCAACATCAAATAACATAATGGAGAAGAACATTATTTAAAGAGATTAAAAAGGAGCAGGTAAGATAAATCAGGCTCCGAAATAGAAATTAATTATAAGAAACTGCCGTTTCAGCTGTTTTTACATTATAGAGAAATGTTGCAAATTTGCTGTTAGAGTATTTGTTTGCATCACTAAATCCTAAATGCACCATAACAAATCATAATGGCCCCTAAAGGTCATTATATTTAAGTGAACCGCAGTTGCACTAGTTTCATTGGTAAGCTTCTTGTAATTGTAAGTGATGTGAGGTCAAGTACACAATAGACTTCTTACTGTTTCCTGGCAGAGAGCCATGTTTTACATATACATCATCATTAAAGGTAAACAATGAACAGCCCTGATGCAAAGGGAAAACCATAGGAAGTCATAGACTACCAGCAGTTTACTTTGCCAGGACATTATTGTTGAGCAAAGAGATTAATGTCACAGATATGTTTTATGATTAAAAACCATCTTAAGTGGATAAATGTGTGCTGCAGTACTCGGCCTTGTACTCTCCTATGATGCTCCTACAGTTCAAGGGGATTTCCACTGGGTGGACTGGGGCATCATTTCGATACCTAGCTTTTTTTTGGCGAGGTCAAACCATGGGGTTAGGATGCCAGATTCCACCATGACTTCATAAGTGAACTGTTCAAACCAGAGAGGAGAATTCCCCAGCACATGATGCATCATGTCCCTACTGCTGCGAAAGTTATTGATGAATCCTCTTAACGGTGACTGGTACAAATGGCTCGGTTTGGGCCCGATGGACACCCCATTTGTTCTCTCCAAGCCATTCCTCTCCCATGGATGTTCCCCTTTCAGCCATTCAATGAGTCCTACACATACAAGCTTTCAGTGAACATAAAACAGAAGTGACCCCGTGTCCATGAAGGACTCACTCCCACCACATATTTCAGCCACAGACACCCCAATCCAAACACACACTTCTACTGGGAAAACGAGAAGTCTCATAACACTTTTGGGCAAATCCTGTCACGCGACATCTCAGCAGAACAAAGCGTTTGCAGCAAACATTTTTTTACAGCGTCGTGCTGGATACAAGAGGCCCCAGCGGCATGTTAGCTAGGGCCTAGGGCTAGGCTATGGTTCCCCTCGATCACAGTTGTGACCTCGCAGAAAGTTTATTATTTCTACTCAATTGAACAGGCCACATCTTTGGTCCACGCCTCAAAGTGAACGTTTTGACTTTTCTCAGAATGAGAGGAAGTTTCTCATTCATTAAATTCGTGTTAGTGTTCTTGGCGATGACAAAAAGGACAAGTTGGCTTCCCCTATCAGTGCACTACAAGTATTTATTGGGAAATGCACTCAAAGGAATAGCCCATTGTGGAGGGGGGGTCTTGTAAATCTAACATCTCTTAGCCATGTGACTTCAATTAGCAAATCTTGTTTAAAAGCTTCAAAAATATGTCTGGCTGTGGGAAATATATTCTCAGAGGCCCCGTAGGTGCAAAGTCATTACCCTTCGCCATAGGTTGAAGCGGTTTGTAGTCATCTTAGGGAAAGAGCAACAAGACCATCGATGAAATTAGTCTTTAATTGCAGAGTATCGCTTTTACTCCACCCCCTACACCTTTTAAAGTTGCACGACCCGATGACAGGAACATGTCAACCAGCTGTGTTTCCTGTCGAGTTGGCACTTTACGACTCACACAAACCTACCATCGTGCTCATGAAGTGTGGAGGGCTGCTAATGACATCGATCATAAAATAGATTCTAATCGGAGACTTCCCAGAAATATATACTTCCTGTCTGGAAAATACGATATCCTACCAAACAATGATGAGAGGGGGATACGGTAACATACATGTTATTTACACATCCTGAACAGTGATAGTTACAGGTCTCCCAGAGACAATGAAGCCTGCCAGATGTTGGTGAACAGACTCACAGCACCAGTTTGAGCCTCACTACTGAGGCCAACCGAGCCCAGGAGCTCCTCAAAGTCTCGAGTCATAAAAATACAATCCCTTTCATAGGACATTTTCATTATTATTTGAATTATGGCCATCCTATTTTGGTCAGTGAGTAAATACCTTTCATTAAGAGCGCACACTGGATCAAAAACCGGGGATGACTCGTTTGACTGATCTCTCTTCAGCCAAATGCATGATGATTGTAGGCCAGTGTGTAAAGTAGGGCCCAGCAGGACTGACATTGAACAGTTGACATTAAACTGATGTTAATCTGAGATAATAGCAGGTTATAGGGGATTTTCAACAAGTTAGAGTGGAACATTACACAAGGGAACCTGAGCATGAGAGTGTGAGGGCAGACTACAGTCCACTGACTGTAGAACAGTAATGGGATGATCGGCATGTTAAAACTGAGATAATGGTCCTGTCAGACAATGGATATGTCGAAAGAAGGGGGGCTATTGGCTCACTAAGAGTGTGTTCACATTTTCTCAACCGCAAACATTCAAACTCGTTTAAATCAAGGTTTCAGTTGGCCAACCTCCAAAAAATATGCAGAGCCCATGTTTAAACTGCCCAACTTAGAAACAAAGTCTACAACTGGGTTGGAAATGACACCCACTTAGGAAGTGTATTCACACAACGTCTGGTCAGTAGGGGTCAGGATGGAGCTGCCTCCTTCTGATTGTCCTGTCTCACTCGGTGTAGTGTTTCTCCCTGGGCTATGGATAGAAATCTAAATATTTATTCATGTCATTGATCAACTAAGTTAATATTACACAGAGATGTGTATTTTTAGAATAAGACAAGGATGAAAGTGATATGATTGGTCGTGACATTGAAACACGCCATGATGCCTCTAACCTTAGGTTGATTTCAAGCAACACCAGCTACCCTGTATAAACGTGGTCGTTGTTTTTCTTTGGACAGAGGATCTAACATCTCACTAAATGTGGGTAGAAACATACAGCGCAGTCTCACACACACGCACGCACACACACACACACGCACAAACACACACACGCGCGCACGCACACACACACACACACACACACACACACACACACACACACACACACACACACACACACACACACACACATACTGACACACAAGCACACAATCACCACTCAAAGATCCAGCGTGACTGCGGTAATGAAGTCAAACATCTTTGCAGTGGTCCTGTACGATTATTTGATTGATTTAATAAACATGTTCAGCTCAAAATGAGGACCCCGGAGACTCAATCGGGAAGGGAGGTTTCTCCTGAAGGCCAGTTGCATTCCATCTTGACTCTATACCGAGAGCACTATGTAGTTACTGTAAAGCAATCCAGTTCCAAGCGAGTGGCTGCAAGCAGGCGATTAAAAATGGAAACGATACACTTGACTATTTCAAATGTCAGTCGTTCTGTTGATAGAACATAGCACAAAGACCACAGCCTCAATCCGTGGATATTATTTCACGTTGTCACAGGCCTTTTGATAAATGGCTTTGTGGAGATTGTCCTCTTTCTGCAGGCCATCCTGTTGACTGCCGACTGACTCCACAGCATCCAGGAAGACTGACGCCCCACTCCTGGCTCGTGGAAATCCAAACTGTACAATTTCACAGTTTGTTGTTTTAAACCTTTGCTGAGTTTTCCATGTGTCCAGTCATCAGCACCCAGAAAGAAGATGTGGCCACTACGTACGTTTATTTAAAAAGCAGGAACTCTTCTAGGCATGGAATATGTTTTTATTGGACAATCTCACCAGCTATTCACCATTTTTCCTGGGCTTTATCAGTGGTGTTAATTACATTGCGAAAAGAACCAAACTTGTTATAAAACACTCATAATTCCACAACAGGTTGGCAGCCTAAATCCAGCAGGACCTAGCATGGAGGTGGAGGAGTCGGAAAGGAGGATTTGGAATCACGGTCACTCGATACATCTGTTTCTAACAGAGAAAAAAAAGCACTGCATTACATATTTTATCCCGACCATACAAATTCGCGTTTGACTCTGCTGAGCTTGCCTGGTGCCAAAAACAATGAACAGCTGACAATTGGAGGGACCAACCAGTCACCACCGCCAAAGACCAACCAGATCAAAGACCCTCTAGTGGTGTAAACTGACCGGGGCTGGGTCCCTCACTTAGGCTGTCTAAATAGACAAGAAAGTTGGACATAGGTCTCGGCCATTATTCACATGTAGTTTGGGCCTGTCATGAAAGTTTAATATTATGCTTAGCCTCAAAGATGGTTATCCTTCATAGTAAATTCCTTTTTCACTTTTGTATGGAGTGTATATGTCTGTCGGTTTAGCAGTTTGCTGTATCTCAAAGCAAGATCTTTACAAGCACTCCAGGCCTATTTTTACAGTAGGCTTTCTTGAGGTGACGACGCAAATACACAATGTTATGGTAATCCCGGCCAGAGGAAATAAATACAGCCATCTGGTTCACCTCCAAGTATTTTACTGGATGAATAATGAGGAATGAACCACAAGGTCAGCCATAACACGTGGATTGTTGTTTTTTTTTTAAATTTGTCTGCCATTTTGTCTACTTCCAAAAAAAATGTGCTTGAAAGGTTCAACAACAATGCTTCTTCAGTTTGTCTTCTAGACTCTAAGGACACCATCAAGGTCTCCTGCTTCAAAATCAAAGAATTCGGTGAACAATTTGTCACCCTCTTCTCATTTCCCTGTGACTGAATTTGTAATTAAGAAACCCGAAACCAAACTAGAGTTGCCAGAATGTAACAAAAGCCTCGGCCACTCAGGGTTTCCCTGCCAGGCCGAGCATGTGGGCTTCTATAGGCAGACTGGACACAATTCGACAATGTCCCATTCCCTCTGTGAGTTGAGAACATGGAGTTCAGTCTCAAACGTATTTGAGGACACTCTTCTGAAGATAATGAAGTTGAAACTTTTTCTTGTTTTTGTAAGCGCAACATTACATTAGGGTCATTTAGCAGACGCTTTATATCCAAAGTGACTTGTGATGAAATTACAGGGGCAGTCCCCCCTGGAGCCACAAGTGCCTTGCTCAAGTGTACACTGGTGGTGGTGTTCCCAGGTTAGCTTGAGATCATGACCTTTTGGTCACCGCCACTGTCCACCAGCCACCAGTTAGGCTTTTGCCTCACATAAAAAGACTGTCTGTCTCACCGTGGTCTTCTGAAAAGCTGAATGGCAACAATCTATCACCTCCTTTCAAGAGGTTTACCCACTGCGGTTTTAATCAGCCACAAGTCAATTTTATTTTCTCCCCCGGACCAGTTTCAAAGGCCTTCCACATGCTATCTGACATTCATCAAAGACAGTAAATCATGATAACTGATGTTGCTGTTTACTGTAAAGAGAAACAGGTTTCTGTCCCCCCACTGCCCTGACAATCACTTCCAAATGAGATACTGTAGGCCTACATGGCATCGAGTCGCCTACCCCTAAACACACACACACACACACACACACACACACACACACACACACACACACATACTCACAACAATATTATGTGACATACACACACACACACACACACACACACACACACACTCACAACAATACTACGTGACACACAGTGAATTAATATGTTTAATAGTATATATTCATCGGTCTTGGAGGTCATTCAAACTAATGTCAACAGTGGCCTAATCTACGTATTTTAAGAACATAAGTAAGACTGGAAGGTTTCCTTCATTTGACTAAGCCTAGTATTCTAACACATCATGTGTGTCTGACGTGGTTAATGATCCAAAAATATGAAGAACATATTTTTATCTGGTTGTACAGGAGCAACTGGATACTTTTTTCTTTTAATTGTGGCTTATGGTCAGGATGTGGTCACACACATGTACACACACATACACAAAGAATAAACCTCCGGCACCATGTTTCTGTGCAGCCGTCTAGTGTCAGATTCCTGGCTGATATTCAGTTGTGTCTCTCGGTACGCTGTATATTGAAAATTAATCTTCCGCTGCAGGCTGCCGTTGAATAGTACGTTGGCTAATCTTCGGGTAGACAAACCCCTTTAGAGTTCCCACTAGGACTCCATGTTGTTTCAATAACATATGTTTGGTTTCATAAAGAGGGCTTAGGTGTAGGCTTCTCAGAGGCACCTTTTGTTCCTTTTTTTTCGGAACAAATAAAGAATATAGCTATTCAAGGATTTCTGTGAAATGTGGTGCTATTACGTAAGAGGGTTATGGATTACTACTGAAGTTCAAAAAAAGGTATGATAGACATCATTTCCGTGCAATAACTCGGTATGATGCGCCACATCCACTATGAATTAAAGTGAATACCTCTTCCCCCCCCGAATAATAACATCGCATTTCGTCATCGTGGGTTTGCGCGGCGACATTCGAGATTCTATCCCCACCAGCATTATGTTGAAATTAACTACAACCACAGTTGGTCAAACGGAGCCCCCTGATTGGCTCAGACACGGCTGTTAATGGTAACTCGAGGGAGCTCCGTCCATTAGGAGAGCGAAGGCTGGATTTTGACCTTTGACCGCATATGGGAAGACGGGCTCGTGAGAGGGCGGCCGAGAGACCAGGGAGTAATTAGGCGAGCTGACCACACCCTAAAGGTTACGGCGAGGAGGAAATGAGGTATTGACACAGACCTGAAACCATACTTAGGTCTGTCTGCAGTCGGATCTGACCGTGTCTCCGTGGCTGGCCATCGTCCCTTCTCCGCATCACAGTGCTCATCATCATCATCATCTTCAATTGTTAAAAAGGTCAAAGGTTGGAACCAAAATTACTTGATATGCTCACATTATTCCAATGTATGATACATAAAAACACAGATCTATAAACTTCATGCGTCTGCTTTTCACCGGCTGTCAATTTGGACGCCAGCGCTGCCTGCTTGCTAGTTCATGCGGTTTTACCAGGATAATAAACAGGCAGCAGACACTGTCTCCATACTGGGGGACACATTGGGATTTCACATCAACACCACAAGGGAAAGCACATGCACACACACACACACACACACACACACACACACACACACACACACACACACACACACACACACACACACACACACACACACACACACTGCCCAGTCCACTCCTGTCAGTCATCAGCTTATATGAGTACAGAGCCAGCAAGAAAACCAGTTACTTTTTTCTTCTTTGTTTATAGTGCAGATACTGTTTCCCCCGTTACTTTCTGTAATGCCTCTGGCTCTGGCATTTGAAAGACATTTCAGATACCTATCGATGATACAGGAATGCAATTACACAATTATGTCTACTATACATGGTGAATAGCATTGCATTACTGAACTGCATATTGTGTTGAAAGATTTTTTTTTTGTATGTCTGTATGTATGTATGCATGTATGTATGTATGTATGTATGTATGTATGTATGTATGTATGTATGTATGTATGTATGTATGTCTATATCTATGTATGTATGTTCTTTGTCATTGATATATTACTCTGCTGTATGTTGGAAAGCGTGCTGAAGTTCGTGTGGTTCCCGGTGAAAGATTGATAAATGATCAGATTCACGGATAAGTCCTCTCAGTGAGTGTGAGAGCGCTAAGGTTTTTTAAACCCCACTCCTGGGCAGTCGCACACAGTATCACGTCTGGATCATCTTGATAACACTTCCATTAAGCCCTCCTCGACATTACATTTGATCCTCCCTACATGTCTCCGTGCGGTGCCCAAGAAAATGGAGCCTAATGCAGACACTGCGGTGGTGAAAGGAGTCAGGGGTGCTGACCATTCAACATAAACACACGAGGGGTGAACACGGTTCATGTGAAGCGCAAAAGGAGAAAACAACTCCAAAATATGGCACATAGCGCATACAAATCCAGTTTCTTTAGAGCCCTTGGCTTTCAAAAATACTTGTCAAATGAAAAGATGAGCATCCTTGACATAAAAAATGCATACAAACCTTTTTACCTGCCGGTCCTGTTATTTTTTTTCTCTCACCTGAACACACGATAGTTCTGTTGGTCATTTTTGCTGCTTCTTATTGGGACTGATTGTTGAGGGTCCTTCCCCCTCTGAGCCAAAGGACTAGCAGACTGACAACGAGGTGCAGCCATGTGTGGAGGTACACGCCCTAAACCTCTCTCTCTCTCTCTCCCTCCATTCTTCCCTCTCTTCCCTGTTCCTCTGCTCCCCTGGCTCACTGGGCCGGCGCAAGGAACCGCTGATCCTACTTGTTCCGGTTCACTAGGGCCTGGAATTCCCTGGTCGCATGAACAGGAATGGAATATCCCCCTCTTGTCAGAGGCGGCTAAAAGCCTGTCTGATTTAAAGAGGGGGTGGGGGGGGGAGCCGTAAACCTGCCGGACTGAAGGGTTTTATTTTACCTCCAGGTTGGGGTAGGAGGGAGCACCTCTGCACCCCGATTTACCACCCTTGTTCGGGCACTCCTTCATGCGTTTTTAAACAGCTCTTCATGGGGAACACCTTGGCCCTCGGATCTCGAAAGGTTTATGGGGGACTCATAAAAGGGGTGCTACGGTTCAGAAGCTTCCTGCCCTTTCCTAACCCTTTGGTCACTCTTCCTGTCTCACAAGATTAAGGCGAAGTACAATAAACTCACACATTTATTTACTCTGTGCCCCTCTCTTTCACTCTCTCAACTCCAACTAACCAACACGTATTTTTTTGTAGTCTGGCTCCATCACGCTTCAGTTCTTTTGGGTGAAGTGTCGCTCAGCATGAGAGAAGCTTGTCTTTTGAACCAGAATGTAGGAGGTCTCAACGATTTTGACCTACAAAATAGTTTAACCCTCAACACTTCCCCGCCATATAACTATGCATAATTAACCCACTAAAACACAAAAGACATCCAGAATGACACCAGCAATCCTGGTAAGAAGTATCTTCTCCATTTTCTCAACCGACATCCACATCTTGCAAGTGTTTTGACAAACCTAACTCTTTAGTGTCCTTTTTTTATGTTTTATGCATTGTGGTAGTCAAACTTTATGACGGCTGACCTCGCTCTGCGATAAGGTCCTACCACACACCCATGTGTTTTCACACCAGCATTCCCACATATTGGAGGTGACAGTTTTAGATTGGACAGCTAAACCTTTTTTAGGACCATCCATAAAAGCCGTGCTTGGGGTCAGCGACAGAGGTTTACATCCCTTCTCGTGGTTGAAATGGCAGATCAGTTGATCTACAGCTAAATCAACATGGCTGAAACACACATTAGTCTAAGGGAGGGGAGACCTCTGGACGAGGCGCCGAGACGACTGATATGCCTGTCATACACGGTTGGTGTTTGTCCGTGTGTGTGTGTGTGTGTGTGTGTGTGTGTGTGTGTGTGTGTGTGTGTGCGCGCGCACCCGCGTGTGTGCGCGTGCGTGCGTGTGCGTGTGTGTGTGCGCACGCGCGTGTGTGTGGCGAGCTCCAACCAGCCACGTCTTAGAGTCAGCTGTAGTCTGGAGTGTGGCATGTATTTGTTGATCCAGAGCAAGGCCGGTTCAGGTTCAGGATGAAGAACGACCTGAGGTCTCACTGAAAGCCTTTATGAAAAACGAAAGGCACCAGTTCTCTGGTTATAATTATGGGGTTGGAGACCCCTTCAGACCAACAGAACAGCGGTTTTGTTTTGCTGACCACATAGCTTTGTCTTAACCACCTCTAGTCGACGACGCCATAAACAAGAACAACACAAGGCTGGCAGACTAGATTCTAGTATTGGTCTTTATTGAAAACGACTTCAGTATAATGATGTACACAAAGTTAAATATGTAAGATAATTGCTTTAAAAAACATCTCGAATGTGCCACAATATTGTCCAACTAGCTGATTGAAAAAATGCACATCCTATGTATTATTTGATATTAAATGGATTCATGTTATACAAAACACATAAAAGAAAAAAAGATTCATTGGAGTTTTGCACAGGTAAGCCTCCCAAAGCGGCGGAGGCACAACAGAGGCTGGACGAGCCCTGTCAACACCAGGATGATCAAGTCTACAGAGAAGCTCAAACTTAGCTGCCTCTGTAGATTCTTATTGAAAAATACAATACAGAGCAACGGAACGTAATTCAACAGCAAACAGACTGTCATGATCAAAATGATATCGAAAGCTCTTCTCTTTGTGGCGTCGATGCTCAGCCTCTGCTGGTCCCCGGGGCCCGGCTGTGTCAAAGCGTTGAGCACGGAGAGGCAACAGAACAGCATCAGTAACAGGAGCAGCAGGTTTTGGACACAAACGTACAAGGCAATAAACATAACGTCTACGAAAACATTGCTGATACAGAAGATAAATGTCAGCAGCCAGGCAAGAGCACAGCAGGCCACTCTGTATCTCAGGGGTTTGTACCTGATGGAGAGAGTACAAACACATACGTAAAACATATACTGTTCAAATAAAAATCTATACACCTCAACAAGACATTTGAACACAGTGTGTACCTGAGGAAGACCACAGGATGGACCACTGCCAGATGTTGGTCAATGCAAATGATGCACTGGAACAAAGGACGACCAGTTGTGATGAAACAAAAATGGAACAGATAAACCCTTAAAGCTATGGCGCTGTAGCGAGATGTGTAGAAGCAGATCGATGCAGGACTGGAAAGGATCTCGCAGACGGCCAGGTTGAGATTGAAGAACTCTGAGGTCAATGTTCCCCCTGCTCCAGTCACTATCAGCCACACAACATAGCTATTGATGGGTAAGCACAAAAGCAGTTGTAATGCATAGGCTCCATTGAAAATTATTTGGCTGGGATCCCAAGCTGATGCATTCACTGTTGAAATGTTCATGCTGTCCCTGAAAAGAAATATTAAACTGGTTTAAGAGGTTATCAAGAAATACATGAATAAAAAGAACATGTGTTTTAATGATATCCAAAACAAATTCCATTCCTATATATTGTGAACATCTACCTATTTACATAATATGAGGTGTGTGTGCTCCAAATGTGAGATTGTAGTTGATTACTCTGACTTTCCAGCCCAGCCTCCACACCTGCTTGTGGTCAAGTTATTATGTAATTTCATGTAAACGAAAGTGTACTACTGATAAAAGATTTTTTTTAAACACACACCCACACACACCCGCGCACACTAGCACACTAGCACACACATACACACATACACACACACACACACACACACACACACACACACACACACACACACACACACACACACACACACACACACGCGCACACACACACACACACACACACACACACACACACACACGCACACACGCACACTACTGTTTATAACACCTGCATTGCAACCTGCCTGTGTTAAAGATGAATGATCAGCAGATGTTTTGTTATTAAAAGATGAAATTTCATCATTGTCAATTTATCAACATATACATGCTGTTATTAAAAAAGGCCAAATAAGTTATTAATAATTGGGAAAGGTTTAGAAGCATTACCAAACACACAAGACTTTTTTAATCTGATATAGGTGATTGATAAGCTGTACGGTTGAGTTTATTAAGCAAATAGACAATCATAAGGGGGACCAGGAAGAAGTCCAGTATTATTTTCTAGTTAACAAAGAACTTCCGTTTTCAAATTTCAAATCTGTAAGCTGTCAGGGGGTGAGCAGGGGATTCAACTGCAGGAAAAGGTTGAATGTCCTCCAAAGAATACTTGGCCAGACATAGCCAGACAGTGGGGGCCAAAAGTTGGCTGCTCCCCACAATTTATTATTTAATTATATCTGTTTGATTTGGCTGATTAAAATTTTCAAATATTTCTAATATCCTGGTCATGAACTATAACTAAGCTTTAAAAACAATATTCAGACTGTGCCCTTAATAAGGAAAAAGATGGCACTCAAATATAATCCATTTGCTTTTCACATCTGTCAAGCACACCTCAATTTGCGTATATATTGACATGTGCAGGTGTGGATGCAGGCTAATCAGCCAAGAGCCTCTCCTAAGTAAAACATATTTATGCTGCACTTAGTAAAGAGCACAAACCTAAATTGAAGGTAAGAATGAAGGTTTCAAGTGAATAACATTCCAAGAAAATGTATTAAGAAGTGCTAAAATGTATGTATTATTTGGTCAAATTCTAAATAAACACTAGAAAACTAGTTTCAAAAAATTACTTAATAGATAAGGAAAGTAAAATGTTGTTTCAAACAACTGCACATTTTCTGCACAAGAACTTACTGTAATCATTGGCTTTTCAACCACGGTTGTACTTCCACAGAAAGAAAACCAAAGAAACTCACCTGTAGAGGGGGGCCCTAGTCATAACCAAATATGGAGGCCAACACGTTCCAAAGGTTTCTTTGTTTTTTTTATCATCTTTACTAAAAAAATGTTTTATTATTATTTATACTAGGTCGACTGACAGAGCTTACGTTCGCAAGGCAAGTAATGAAAAATAATGTAAAACAAAACTAACTGAAGTACTGATAACATCAAAGGCATTCGGATACAGTATCTAATTTGATTAACAAAACTTTACAATAAAAAATTTATTTGCTTAAATAATAATCAGTACGATCTCTACAATCGAGGGAACATGGACCTTTTCACACTACTGAGTGGTTAATGACTCTAAAGCTGGTGAGCAAAGGACAAAGGTTTAACTGGTTTAGAACGAACAGGTTGAGGAAACTATGGCTTCTGTAAGCAGGAGAATAGGTCAAAGAGATAAGAACACAAAGCAGATCATCCCCAACCGATACAATTCCATGAGCAGGTTGTTGATATTACACGTTATCATGCATTTTACAGTAAACACACAGACTTGAAATAAGCAATTATTGTTTATTTTGAAAAGAAAAATCGAAAACAACTTTCGTCAGGGAGGGCTACATGCTCTTAAAGAAAGATATGGTTATTTATATAGAGGGTCTTTGAGTGAAAGGTGGGATACTTCTTAAGTCTCCTGGCCCATATGCTGAAGAAAGGCTGGTGAAGACTTTCTGTGCAGAAAAAGCATGCAGTCCTCATATGAACCGGCATATGAAAGTGCTATGAGACGCGAAGCATCTAAAGTCTTTCAGAGAGCTGCAGAACTGAATCCCAAGGGCAAACACTCAGACAGAGGACCGGAGAGTTAGGGGTCAAAACAACAGTTTATTTTGTAAGGCGGGTTCAGAATGGGTTGGACTCTGGCAGGTTGGACAGGAGGGGATGAGATCTGAGAAAGGGGTCCGAGGAGATCCAGGCACAAGCAAACGGAGTGCGGGGCGAGAGAGACAAGAGATGGCTGGACGTGGCTGGCAGGTAACAGGCTGGAAACAGGTCCTGGCACAGGAGATAACAACGGTAATATCGGTAATAATTCCACAAGTAAAGATCATTAGGAAGTAACAACAGGATTAGGCCGTAGCGTGTTACCACACAAAGTAGTCTGACGAACTGGCGACGAGTGGGAGAGATGACCGGGTTTATATACTGCCTCTGATTGGGACTAGGTTGCAGCTGTGGAGGAGTAGTGGCATGAAGGAAGGGCACCCCTGCCCAGCCAAGGAGCACACAGAGAAAAACATAGACAGACACAACAAATCCTAACACTAACTGGCCTTTTTGTCAGGAAAAAAGGTCGCCATTAGGGTTTTCCCGTAGGAAGGTGTCTCCCTCTCACTCAGAAAACATGGTTATATACATAACCTTGCGGTTTTGTTGCCACATCAGGGCGGAGGCAAATCACATCATATAGGTTCATCATAACCACCTCAACACCATTTCATTATTTGTTTATTTTATGTAAACATGGTTAACTGACTGAGACGGTGAGACCAGGTCTCTTGTCCAGCAGTACCCTGTTTATAGGCAGAATATATACATTACAACCAAAACAAATAAATAAATAAGTGAGCAAAAAATATGACAATTGTTACAATATTTAGAATACAGTATAATATTTAAGTTTCAACCAAACAAGAACTCTATTGAACTCCCAAACTCTTAATTAAAAGCGCAATCTGTTCAACAGAAACAAAGTGCACTAATTCTAATTCCTGTTGAAATCTTGCGCCATTTTTCCGAGGCAAAAAATTTGAAAGCTGATTTCTCAAATTATATTTTTACTTTGGGGCTCTAAGGGTGATGTAGACATGTGAGGGTGTCTATGACTACAAGATTTTTGTTTTAAAAGTGAAGTAAGGTTAAAAGGTAACTTGCCCAGCACTGCCTTGTTCACCAAAAAAGAGACCATGTTTTTCTCTCTTATCACTAAGAGAAGACCATCCTACTTTTTAATACAGTGTACAGAGTTCTAAAACTATGCAGTTACAAAACCCAAAGTAATGTACTAAACTGCATCGAGGGACTTTGAAATAGTTGGAGCTGCTTGCATTCACGCCAAATCACCGTAATCCATGACTGTCCAGAGGGTATGTTTTATAATTGGCTTTCTGTTTTCAAGTGAATAGCATGATCTGATTCTATATGGAGTTGATAGTCTGATCCTCATATTTTTTGTGAGTTCAAGCACATGTGTCTTAAATGGCAACTTTTTGTCTAGTGAAATTCCCTCTGTATTTGAAAATTGCAACACGCTCAATTTGGCCCCATTTAGGGAGCAAATGTTATATGCCAACTAATCTAACTTTTTGGCCATTGAAAAAGCATACGTTTCGTTTTTGACTCACTAAGGATTACTCTCAGGTAGGTTTGACATTGCCTGTTCCATGGACAATCATACAAGATTGACACCAAGGCAACCGGACTGGATTCTTACATTGGACTTTATTCAACACCAGTTCAAAAATAAATTTAATATAATAATGCATATATTGCATACAAGTAAGACCTGCTATATTAAACATTGATTCTGTATAGAAGCTGATATTATATTGATAACATTACCCAATGAAAGGTTTAAAATTAGAAATAAAAAAATAAATGTACAAACTGGATTTGAAACGAATATTTCACTGGACTTAGAGCTAAAATTCGAAATCACACGCAGGTGAGTTTCCTGACCCGACGGAGGAAAAATAAAGGCTGGACCAGTCCTGTTATCAATAGGGTGAACAAGTTAAAGGACATAACCATGTATCCTTGTTTGCGATTCCTATAAAAAATGGCAAAAAGTGAGAGCATTGGAACGTAATTCAACAGCAGACTGACTGTCATGATCAAAATGATATTGAAAGCTCTTCTCTTTGTGGCGTCGATGCTCAGCCTCTGCTGGTCCCCAGGGCCCGGCTGTATCAAAGCTTTGAGCACAGAGAAGCAACAGAACAGCATCAGTAACAGGAGCAGCAGGTTTAGGACAGCAACGAACAAGGAAATTAACATCATGTCTCCAAAAACAAAGCTGATACAGAAGATAACTGTTAGCAGCCAGGCAACAGCACAGCAGGCCACTCTGTATCTCAGGGGTTTGTATCTGATGGAGAGAGTTCAAACACATACATAAGTAAAAGACATAGTGTTAAAATAAAATCTATACACCTCAACAAGACATTTGAACACAGTGTGTACCTGAGGAAGACCACAGGATGGACCACTGCCAGATGTTGCTCAATGCAAATGATGCACTGAAAAAAAGGACGACCAGTTGTGATGAAAGAAAAATGAAATAAATAAACTCCTGAAGCTATGGTGCTGTAGCTAGATGTGTAGAAGCAGATCGATGCTGGAGTGAAGAGAATCTCACAGATGGCCAGATTGAGATTGAAGAACTCTGAGGTCAATGTTCCCCCTGCTCCAGTCACTATCAGCCACACAACATAGCTGTTGATGGGTAAGCACAAAAGCAGTTGTAATGCATAGGCTCCATTGAAAATGAATTGGCACAGGATCCCAAGCTGATGCATTCACTGTTGAAAATATTCCTGCTGTCCCTGAAGAGAAATATTCAACTGGTTTTAGAGGTTGTCAAGAAATACATGAATAAAAGAACCTTGTTTTATTATTATCCAAAACAAATTCCATTCCATGGGTAACGAACATCTACCTTTTTGCCTAATTTGAGGTGTGTGTGCTCCAATCATGATTGTAGTTCAGTACTCTGACTTTCCAGCCCAGCCTCCACCCCCCCCCCCCCACCCCCCCACACACACACACACACACACACACACTAATGTTTATAATACCAGCAGTACAACCTGCCCGACTTAAAGGGTGGGTGATCAGCAGACATTTTGCTTGTCTAAAGAAAGCCAAATCAATAGACATAATTATATAATTTCATCATTGTCATTTATCAATATATATATGTTGTTATTAAAAGAAATCCAGATAAATTATTAATAATTGGGAAATGTTTAAGAAGCATTACTAAACACACAAAACTTTTCAATCTGACTGAGGCTTTTGACATGCTGTACGGCTGAGTTAATCAAGCAAATAGACAATCATAAGGGGTACCAGGAAGTATTATTTTCTAATTTACTATGAACATACATTTTTCAAAAATCAAATCTGTAAGCTGTCAGGGGGTGAGCAGGGGATTCAATTGCAGAAAAAAAGGTTGAATGTCCTCTAGAAACATACTTGGCCAGAAGGTGGGGGCCAAAAGTTTGCCTGCGCCCCACAATTCATTATTTAATTGCATCTGTTTGATTTGATTGGGTTTCAAATATCCTGGTCATGAACCATAACTCAGCTTTAAAAACAATTTTCAGACTGTGCCCTTAATAAGAAAAAAGATGGCACTTAGTCAAAAATAATCTATTTGCTTTTCACATCTGTCAAGCACACCTTCATTTGCATTTGTGCAGGTGTGGAGGTAGGCTAATCAGCCAAGAGCCCCTCCTGAGTAAAACATATTTATGCTGCACTTAGTAAAGAGCACCAAGCTAAACTGAAGGCAAGAATAAAGGTTTCATGTGTGAATTACATTCCAATAAAATGTATTGATAAGTGCAAAATGTATATATTGTTTTGTTAAATTGTAAATAAACACTAGAACGTAAATAAAAAAAAAGTACTTCATAGATTAGTAAAGTAAAATATTTTATCAAACAACTGCCCATTCTCTGCCCAAGAACTTACTGTAATAATTGAGCAAAACATTTTATTTTTATTCATTGGCTTTTCAACCACGGTTGTACCTGTACCTCCACTGAAAGAAAACCAAAGAAACTGACCTGTAAAGGGGGGCCCTAGTCATAACCAAATATGGAGGCCAACACATTCCAATAGTATTTTTTGTAATTTTTTTTTTTTACTATTTTTACTACAAAATATTTTTTTATTATTATGTATACTAGGTCGACTGACAGAGCTTACGTTTGCAAGACAAGCAATGAAAAATAATATAAAACAACAAAACTAACTGAAGTACTGATAACATCAAAGGCATTCAGATACAGTATCTAATTTGATTAACAAAACATTACATTACAAAATTTATTTGCTTAAATAATAATCAGTACGATCTCTACGATCGAGGGAACATGGACCTTTTCACACCACTGAGTGGTTAATGGCTCTAAAGCTGGAGAGCGAAGGACACAGGTTTAACTCTGGTTTAGAACGAACAGGTTGAGGAAACCAAGGCCTCTGCTAGCGGG
>JAPMUY010001836.1:0-12500 GCA_026901105.3 Galaxias olidus
TTTTTTTTTTACAGCAGTGCCCTGTTTGGAGAATAGAATAGCCAGAATAATATATAGAACTGCTTAGTTTACTCAATTCATCCTTGGTCGAGCAGTGACAGTATAGTGACTAGTTATTTTGTAAAATGAGATAAATCTGTGTCACCACCAGGGGGTGCCACCATTCTCGATTCTCTGTGGTGTGTCTACTTTTTAATGATACATTTGTATATTGTAATTATTCAGGAAATGGCATACTCACATAGGTTGCTCATTATGAAATTATGTCTCATAAGATCCTTTGACATTCATTTTATATACACAGTATGCACCTATTACTGATTTGCCTTTTTTAAATGGGTTTCCTGTTTTTATTTGCATACATCTAACAAAAACTTATTTCTAAGATGCATCAAGCTGCAAGCTTTCAATCCTTAGGGTCATTGTTTGAATTCATTTTTATTTTTCCAATTGACCACAATCAATCCTCGACCAATTAGAGCCTTCTCTGCCACTGGAAAGTGTTTTTAACTTTTTAACCTTAGAGAGCAAGCAAAAGCAGCGACAACACATTTAGATATTTTGTGTGTAATGTTGCATTTTTTGTGTAGGCTCCTTGTCCTATGACTTCCTTATGCTTGTAACAGCAATGTTATGTATAATAATATCTCTGGAACTACATTAAAATCTCCCAAAATGAGTCTCTAACCAATAGCTAGAGGATTCGCAAGTCATCCATAGTCTGCATGAAAACACCAACAGGTGGCAGCTTGTCATTTTGCAAATAGGAATGACTCTGTGTTGTTAATGGGATCCTTCCTCCTCTCCCTCCTCATCCTCCTCCTCATCCTGATCCCGCTGTGGGCCCTCGGAGAAGGCAAGTGGGAGGTACCCCCACACACACACACTTTTCACCTCCTTATGTAATCCATGTACCACGGCCATGCTTCTTTAACTTCCCTTTTATGCTGAATGCTGACCCGGACACTGGGGAACACTTTATATTCCCCAAAAAGTTGACCTCAGCTATGCTATTATCAAGAGCAGGACAAGTGAAATAACTGTTGATAAGAGAGGTACCCCGCCTCTCGCCCTGTGTCGGCTGGGATAGGCTCCAGCCCACCCGCGGCCCTGCGATGATAAGCGGTATAGCTAATGGATGGATGGAAGTTGGGGAGGGTGAAATACAAACACATTCATAGTCTGTGTCGCTTGTTTGTTCATCAAGTCTTTTGGCAGTGGGTATGTGAGTTAATACCCTCTTCTTCTGCTGTAGGTCTGATGATGCTATTTCCTCATTCAGCCTGCCTAGATCTGCCACAATATCTGTGGCCACAACTAGGAAACCCCCATCATCTTATTTTCAGACTATATGGGCTACATTGTATGGTCTGAGTTGAATAATCACACACGTACAAATACGCAGTGATTGCTGTTTGGTAGATTCTTCACCATTAAACTGTTGTAATCTAAAGTAGGTTAAATAATCCACACTGTGACTGCTTCTCATTTACCCTTGAAAGCACATATGCTATCTAGTCATAGTAGCCTACAAAAGTAAATTATGACATTTTGTGCTTTTTGTCTGTTGATTTGGCACAAACCATACATATTTTTTATTTTAGATCGGTAAAATAGGCATAATGTGTTGAGGCATCATTTTTCACTATTTACCCATGATAAAGTCTATCGCTGTTTAAGACAAAGATCACAATGTTTTTACATTCTAGTCAATGTTAGCGTGCCATGCGCCTCTGAGGCATTTAGTTGAATGTTCTACTTCCTCAACCGAACAGGGAAAAGGTGAGAAGAGATTGTCATTCAATCCACCCCATCGGAGAGCAGAGCAGCCTGTCTGTGAAAGCGTCTTACACCAATCACAACAATAAGAGGGGACGGGCGGAGCTGGGTTGGGTTGTCAGTGGCTTTGCTAATAACAAACCACCCATGCATTTCTGCTGGGAGTCACGAGAGTCCGAAGTTTAACGAGAATGAGGTGAAAGAAAACACGAGGCGACTATAAATAAGACAAACCACCAAGTCTGCATGCGATTTTATTTCATAGGCAATGTACGGATATTCGTCTGGATTTAATGTTGACGGTAGCCACCTGCTATTCAAGAGGCACGGTTTTCGGCCAGATACAGTAGCAAGCCAGCTAACATTAGCTAATCCTGTTAGCATGCTCGACAGCTAACTATCCACTTGCCTGGACGAAGTGGATGAGAATTTGGCACAAATAGGTGTTTTCTAGACTGTGTTCGGGTTAAATAGTTGGACAAATCTGTGCCAGTGACCGAACACAGGGCAGAAGCCACCCAACGTGCCCAGAACTCCGGTATCGCATCAGCTGCATTTTATGTTTTTTCTGCCTCCCCTCGTGCATTGTTGTGGGAGCGTCTGCAGACTTCATCTTGCTGTCTGGCTGCAACGCAACGTCCGGCAACTTTCAGTCAGTCTTAGTCAGCTAGCTCCACTAAATCTATCTAGCTAGATATTTAGAATTGTAAAGTTTTTACTGGTTGCAGAAATAATTCGCTGTCAACAGTCCATTTCCTTTTTAAGCTGTGCGGAGACAGTTTCAAACTGGGTTATTATAAGTTTGTCATGACAGACAAGCACAAGTAGTTCGCCAAGGAAAACCGGACGCAGAGCATGCAGGACAAGAAGAGGCGTGACATGAGGAGATAGGGGACATTGGATATTACTGAGAACTTGACATTATTAGTTTGTTTCCCAGAACACTGTATTTGAAGGTCAGACTCAAAATCAAGGATGAAGAAGTTTTCGCGCATGCCAAAGTCTGAGAGCGGTGGGCTGGGAGGAGGGTCAGGGTCCGGCTCGAGTTCCGGAGTCAACAACTACTTGGGGAGGGTGTTCGCTGTCGGACGATATCAAGTCACAGTAGAAGAGTTGATCGCAGAGGGTACGTATGTCTGCAGAGTGTACATTAAACACGGAACGCCTGTGACCCATAATTATATTGTCTTGGAACTTCATGTAGTTACCAGAGACAAGCTAAACTCCCCTTTCTAAGAGGGAGCCATTGATTTGTAGCTAACAGTTTTGCCTGAGGCCGTGTATCGTTCTATAAACATCTTTCCATTTCCCAGGGAGGCCAGGGAGAGATAGAAATAGGCCGGTTTCCTCCCAGCTGCTGGTCTAATCAGCCACTGGGGTATTCAACTCAGACTTTCAAAAATGTTAGGAGCCAACACATTTTCCTCCATGCACGTCCTGTCTTAATGAAGTTAATATAAAGATGGCTCTTCTGCTTTTGAATGCCCACCTGTGCCCCCCGTGACCCTATACAGAATAGGATGCCTCTGTGACATGCTATAGTAGAGCTGGCATGCTTAGCAAAAACGCCTGCAGTCATTAAGCTGACCTGACCCTGTGTAGCCCACAGGACAGAGGGTTATTAGACTTTAGCTGGCTAGCAGACTTCCAAATACCTGGATAGAGGTTAATAATGGAGCCACTGCAATGTATGTCGTACTAAATCAATCTGGTCAGAGAAAGACATAGGATTCAATAAGGGCTTTTGGTGTTGCAGTGAAGCTAGTTTTTGAACAGCACACAACGAGGTCAGCAGCCTTCCCATCATGCTCTGCAGCACACAGCCTACCGATCAGGTTTAGAAGAAGTGTTGTCCAGATTACAGGAAGTGAAGGAAGGGTGAATGTGATGATACAGTGATGGCTTCTCAGCAGACTGGTCCCCCGGAGGGCGAACGCCCTGCCTCTCTGCAGCCTGCTCTGTCTCATGGTCTAGTTTCAGAGGCTGGTGAAGAGTTGGGCTGTGTAGTGATTTGGGAAGTTTAAACAGAAAGTTTAGAAGGTGCTCTATTCTAAAAAAAACTACAATAGAACAACAGCTCAACTCTTCACCAGCCTCTGAAACTAGACCATGAGACAGAGCAGGCTGCTGTGTGACAGTGCAACATGTTTGATCTTGTACTTTCAGATTCCTTTTTTAAATTCTCGCGCTACTTGTTTTGTACTTTAATTAGTTGAGTGCCTTTCACACATGATAGTGACAGTTAAGACTAGAACTGAAAGAACAAAAGAAAGACGGAGAGAGAGAGAGAGAGAGAGAGAGAGAGAGAGAGACACACACACAGCGAGGGGGGTAGGGGGGTGGGGGTTGGTGTTGCTCAGAATGAGCCAGCAGTTTTAAAGCCTTGGTTTTCTTCATAATGACTGTTAGGACGTCCATGTTACACCACTCTGACTCATTAGCCATCTGCAGAGTCAGTGTAGTTACCGCTTCAGGCGTAGCAGGAACCCCCCTGAGGCCCAGCTATCTGACACCATCTCTGAGGAGGGTACTGAAAGGGGAAGATGGCTCTGAGCTTGGGACAGGATGCATCTGTGTGTCCGCCTGCTGCTTCCCTCTACTCATCTCTGCCCCCACCCCCCTCCAAAAAAACAACTCTTCTCTGCTGATATCTGCATTTTTCACTTTACACAATGTGTAACTGTAACTGAAACTTGGTTTTGTCTTGAGTTATGTATTTTTAGGACAGACTAATTACAACTTTGTTAAAATTGGTAGGTCATTGCGTTGTCACAAGCAGAGCTCTATATTTTGTAGTGCTTACTAACACTGGATATGGATTTTGAAGCATTCAAGCAGTTGCTAACAATTCATTTTTATTTTCCATTTGATATATCAGCCGTTTTTAGTGTAATTTTTTTGTGTTGTTTTACACCAAATACACCTAAGACAAATGCTGTCTTTGCTATTGTTGTTATTCAAACTGAACATCTCCTGAAAGGAAGTGATGTCAGAACTATTACAGAAATGAGTGAGCTCACACAGGGTTGTCCAATCTTCAGACAGTGAGGCCAGCTCTACAGCTCTGACTGATCAGCACGTCTGCCCATGTGAGGGGACTACCTAGAGCAGAGGCTTTGTTTGCTCTCTCTCCCTCTTACACACACAGTGGGCAAAACCAAACAAACATGCAGGAGCTTAATGTTAAACATCTACTAGCAGCAACGTGTTAGAATATCCCACTGTCTGTTTCTGAGGAACCTAATCAGAGCAGGTCTCGTCAGAACTGTCTACAGGCTAGTCACGGCACGGCAGAGAGTTGGTAAAAACCATGGGTGCTGTCTTTTTGAGCCAAACAAAGCCAAAGACAAATTTGTGGAGAGTCTGATTCTATTCTGTTCTGTTCTATTCCAAAGGTCACCCCTTCGTTTACTTCAGGTTATTTAATCAGCTGCATTCATGTTACCTGTGTATAGAAGTTAGGCTGTAAACAGTGCTAGGTGCTGGTAGATGTGTGTCACACTATGTAGCAAACCACAATGGCATGGCCCTCTGGGTAGTGTAGTTTGGTTGGAGTAGCAAGTGAGCGTGCACAGAGGGGAAAAAATAAGTAAAATATGCTGAGCCCACATGTGAATGTGCATTAGTGTGTTTGCTGTCAGCAAAATCTTCAAACCCACACGCTCAGTTTGGTTCTCTGCTCTGTTAACCCTTTGTTCATATGGTTCCATGATTTAACCAGCAAGCTAGCAAACCAACCAACACACACAAATTGGCGATGGTGTAATGCCGCATTTGCAGTTACAAATCCAGCAGAAATCCACCAAGTGCAATACTTGTTAGAAAAGTGTTTTCCATGAAGACACCCGTCAGAGTTTAATCAAGAGCTGGAGGCGGCATGAAATTTCACGGAAAAAACCTGATTGCATTTTGTTTTCCGTTGGAAATCTACAGTTTCTTCTTCTTTTGACGCACGTGATGCAAATCAACATAATTTCATAATCGATTAGTCGGCGAATTGCCCCAGCCCTAATCATCACTGAGGTTTAGCCTTCGTCATCCTCCAATGGTGTGTGTGTGTGTGTGTGTGTGTGCGTGCGTGCGTGCGTGCGTGCGCGCGCGTATGTCTCTCTCTCTCTCCCCCAGTGTGTGTGACTGTGTGCATGTCTCTCTTTCTCTCTCTCTGTGTGTGTGTGTGTGTGTGTGCGTGCGTGTGTGTGTGTGTGTGTGTGTGTGTGTGTGTGTGTGTGTGTGTGTTCTCTCTCTCTCTCTCTCTCTCTCTCTCTCTGTGTCTCTCTCTCTCTCTCTCTCTCTCTCTCTCTCTCTCTCTCTCTCTCTCTCTCTCTCTCTCTCTCTCTCTCTGTGTGTGTGTGTGTGTGCAGGCTGCTGTAATATACTGTATGGGTGCTGAATGGCTGGACTGTGGCTCTTTGTTGCTTTTGTCCCAGCGGCCTGTGAGGAATGCTGGTACGACGCGGTGCTCTGTCCCGTGATGGACCAGCTGCCTTTGTGCGTGCTCAGTCGTCCTCATTATCACCGTCGTCCTCTCTCTGGGGCCAGATCAACTGCTCATTATCGACCAATCAGAGAGGGCGCTGGGCCACAGGAGAGGAGCCCCCGATGTCCTCTCGTTTCTCCTCTTGCCCTGATATGCCCCCCTCAGTCTCCAACTGCCCCCAGGTTAATGCCCCCCTCAGTCTCCAAACCCCCCAGGTTAATGCCCCCTCAGTCTCCAACTGCCCCCAGGTTAATGCCCCCTCAGTCTCCAACTGCCCCCAGGTTAATGCCCCCTCAGTCTCCATACCCCCCAGGTTAATGCCCCCTCAGTCTCCATACCCCCTAGGTTAATGCCCCCCTCAGTCTCCAAACCCCCCAGGTTAATGCCCCCCTCAGTCTCCAAGCCCCTCCATGTTAATGCCCCCCTCAGTCTCCAAACCACCCCCCAGGTTAATGCCCCCTCAGTCTCCAAACCCCCCCGGTTAATGCCCCCCTCAGTCTCCAAGCCCCTCCAAACCCCCCATGTTAATGCCCCCCTCAGTCTCCAAGCCCCCCCATGTTAATGCCCCCCTCAGTCTCCAACCCTCACAGGTTTCCTGCTGAGTCGTTTGTCTCCTCACTGGCTCACACAAGCTGTTTGGAGATCTATTAGGCTAAATGAGCCTGCCAGATCCTGCACAACTCACCGTGCACAGGGCAACACACACACACACACACACACACACACACACACACACGCACACACACACACACCCTCCCTTTTACTCACTCACTCAGACCACTGTGGATACACACTCTTATTCACACACACAAACACTTGTTGCTACACTGCCCTATGTTTCCTTATATGGTCACACAACTCTGTTTGGAGATCTATTAGGCTAAATGAGCCTGCCAGATCCTGCACAACTCACCGTGCACAGGCACAACACAACACACACACACACACACACACACACACAGACTCACTCACTCAGGTGGATACACACCTTATTCACACACACACACTTGTTGCTACACTGATGTTTCCTTAGAGAGCATCTCACAAAGAGACCTGAGGAGAAGAGAGCAGAGAGAAGAGGAGAGGAAAGGAAGAGCAGGGGGGGGTGACTGGGTTGTTCCTCCTACCCAGCAGTGAGACAGGGGGGACTGGGTTATTCCTCCTACCCAGCAGTGAGACAGCGGGGACTGGGTTATTCCTCTTACACAGCAGTGAGACAGGGGGGACTGGGTTGTTCCTCCTACCCAGCAGTGAGACAGGGGGGCTGGGTTATTCCTCCTGACCCAGCAGTGAGACAGGGGGGACTGGGTTATTCCTCCTACCCAGCAGTGAGACAGGGGGGACTGGGTTATTCCTCCTACCCAGCAGTGAGACAGGGGGGACTGGGTTATTCCTCCTACCCAGCAGTGAGACAGGGGGGACTGGGTTATTCCTCCTACCCAGCAGTGAGACAGGGGGACTGGGTTATTCCTCCTACCCAGCAGTGAGACAGGGGGACTGGGTTTTTCCTCCCACCCAGCAGTGAGACAGGGGGGACTGGGTTATTCCTCCCACCCAGCAGTGATTCCGCCTACCCAGCAGTGAGGGGGGACTGGGTTATTCCTCCCACCCAGCAGTGAGACAGGGGGGACTGGGTTATTCCTCCTACCCAGCAGTGAGACAGGGGGACTGGGTTATTCCGCCTACCCAGCAGTGAGACAGGGGGACTGGGTTATTCCTCCCACCCAGCAGTGACACAGGGGGGACTGGGTTATACCCAGCAGTGAGACAGGGGGACTGGGTTATTCCTCCTACCCAGCAGTGAGACAGGGGGGACTGGGTTTTTCCTCCCACCCAGCAGTGAGACAGGGGGGACAGGGTTATTCCTCTTACCCAGCAGTGAGACAGGGGGGACTGGGTTATTCCTCCTACCCAGCAGTGAGACAGGGGGGACTGGGTTATTCCTCCCACCCAGCAGTGAGACAGGGGGGGGGGGACTGGGTTATTCCTCCTACCCAGCAGTGAGACAGGGGGGACTGGGTTATTCCTCCTACCCAGCCGTGAGCCAGGGGGACTGGGTTATTCCTCCCACCCAGCAGTGAGACAGGGGGGACTGGGTTATTCCTCCCACCCAGCAGTGAGACAGGGGGGACTGGGTTATTCCTCCCACCCAGCAGTGAGACAGGGGGGACTGGGTTATTCCTCCTACCCAGCAGTGAGACAGGGGGGGGACTCCCACCCAGCAGTGAGACAGGGGGGACAGGGTTATTCCTTTTACCCAGCAGTGAGACAGGGGGGACTGGGTTATTCCTCCAACCCAGCAGTGAGACAGGGGGGGGGGGGGGGGGGACTGGGTTATTCCGCCAACCCAGCAGTAACGGACTGGGTTACAGACCCCCCGTGTGCTTCGCTGTACGGGGCCACTGGAAGGCACAGTGGTCTGGGACCCAGTTCCCTGGGTTCTGTTCTCTCTGGGTGCCTCAGAGCCTCACCAGGCTGACCTGATGATGGTGATGTTGTTTTGGGTCTAACAAGGCCATGTCCCACGGCGATCTGGAGCAGAGCGGTGTGTTCTCAGAACTCTGGAGCTGTCATCTCTGTGAGGTCAGCGGTCACTAGTTCTCCAGCTAGTGGGGAATGTGTCAGGTGCCCACCAGTATACAACCATCACAGTCACGCACTAAGCATCTAGCCCCCCCCCCCCACACACATACACAGACAATCACAGTCTAGCACCGAACAGCTAGCCCCCCCCCCCCCTCCACACAGACCATCACAGTGACACAGAGCAGCTAGCACCTCTCTACACACAGACATCACAGTGAAACACAGAGCAGCTAGCACCTCTACACACAGACCATCACAGTGACACAGAGCAGCTAGCACCTCTCTACACACAGACCATGACAGTGAAACACAGAGCAGCTAGCACCTCTCTACACACAGACATTACAGTGAAACACAGAGCAGCTAGCACCTCTACACACAGACCATCACAGTGAAACACAGAGCAGCTAGCACCTCTACACACAGACCATCACAGTGAAACACAGAGCAGCTAGCACCTCTCTACACACAGACCATCACAGTGAAACACAAGAGCAGCTAGCACCTCTCTACACACAGACCATCACAGTGACACACAGAGCAGCTAGCACCTCTCTACACACAGACATCACAGTGACACACAGAGCAGCTAGCACCTCTCTACACACAGACATCACAGTGACACAGAGCAGCTAGCACCTCTCTACACACAGACCATCACAGTGAAACACAGAGCAGCTAGCACCTTTACACACAGACAACACAGTGAAGGCAGCTGAGTCATTTGAACAGCAACGGCCTGTTTCCTATATTAGCCAACAAAGTATTGCAGAGCAGAAACAAACGTAACTTTTTTTGCTGTTGTTATGGCACATACTTGTCAGAATTTGAAAGGTGCAGTAAGCAGTTGGACACTTAGTGGGGAGAAATTGCCTGTGGCGCATTACTGAGCATGACTACTAACAGATAGATGCTAGTTTAAACTGGGCTACAGGACAGACAACCTTGATCTGTGTGTGTGTGTGTCTGGGACAGAAATAAATGAAAAGGTTCTCTGAGGGAGGCTGAACTTGACAAGGATCTCTCCGTGTGAAGTTGACTCTAAATCTCTCTAGTCACTCTTTCCCGCCATGTTTTTACTTTTTTTAAACCATCTGCTTCACATCTCTGTACCAACCACAGCAGATGTCAGGGACAACCGTTGGAGGAAAAACATAGAATATATATTATATTACGGTACAGAACTCCTGTCAACCTATCACATTCAAGCAGGTGACTGCTTGACCTATCAGATCAAAACAGGTTAACCTGTTAGCCTATCAGAGCACCAGTTAGCTACAGTTCAGATGTAGCCCAGACTAGATAATATAGCCTAACAGTATGCACTAAAGACACATTTTGGAGTTTTTCCCTTTTTTTGATTATTGCTTGCATTAATCAGTAATTAAGGCATGCAGTATTTCAGGCAGGAGATCGTTTAAAGAAAGGTGCTGTTATCTTCTAGATGTGATTTATTACTTTATTTAACTTACTTAACAGTGACAGCTTTTGAGATAATTGTTCTATGTTTGATTGTTCTACATTCTATGCCAATATTTAAATAAAATACTTACTCATTGTTGAAATCGATTCATATCTTTTCAGTTCTCATCCTTGCACTAAAATATAGTGCAAGTAATATTTTAGTGGTATCTCAGGTGGTAATGCTCCATCACATGTTTTAAATATATTACACAGTGAATATTGAACTGAAGCTTTACTTTCAAAAATGTATATCACAAATCAAATCGCAATCGCAATAGCTGTCTGAAATATCGCAATTTGATATTTTCCCCAAATTGTTCAGCCCTACTGCTGGTGTAGTGTGTTTTAAAGCTCACTGCAGTGACAGTGTAGTCTGCTGGTGTAGTGTTTTAAAGCTCACTGCAGTGACAGTGTAGTCTGATGGTGTAGTGTGTTTTAAAGCTCACTGCAGTGACAGTGTAGTCTCACTGCAGTGACAGTGTGGTGCTGGTGCTGTAGTGTGTTTTTTTAAAGCTCACTGCAGTGAGAGTGTAGTCTGATGGTGTAGTGTGTTTTAAACTGCAGTGACAGTGTAGTCTGCTGGTGTAGTGTTTTAAAGCTGACTGCAGTGACCGTGTAGTCTGCTGGTGTAGTGTGTTTTAAAGCTCACTGCAGTGACAGTGTAGTCTGCTGGTGTAGTGTGTTTTATAGCTCACTGCAGTGACAGTGTAGTCTGCTGGTGTAGTGTGTTTTAAAGCTCACTGCATTGACAGTGTAGTCTGCTGGTGTAGTGTTTTAAAGCTCACTGCAGTGACAGTGTAGTCTGCTGGTGTAGTGCTTTAAAGCTCACTGCAGTGACAGTGTAGTCTGATGGTGTAGTGTTTTAAAGCTCACTGCAGTGACAGTGTAGTCTGCTGGTGTAGTGTGTTTTATAGCTCACTGCAGTGACAGTGTAGTCTGCTGGTGTAGTGTTTTAAAGCTGACTGCAGTGACAGTGTAGTCTGATGGTGTAGTGTTTTAAAGCTCACTGCAGTGACAGTGTAGTCTGCTGGTGTAGTGTGTTTTAAAGCTCACTGCAGTGACAGTGTAGTCTGCTGGTGTAGTGTGTTTTAAAGCTCACTGCAGTGACAGTGTAGTCTGCTGGTGTAGTGTGTTTTAAAGCTCACTGCAGTGACTGGTGTAGTGTGTTTTAGTCTGCTGGTGTAGTGTGTTTTAAAGCTCACTGCAGTGACAGTGTAGTCTGCTGGTGTAGTGCTTTAAAGCTCACTGCAGTGACAGTGTCTGATGGTGTAGTGTGTTTTATAGCTCACTGCAGTGTCAGTGTAGTCTGCTGGTGTAGTGTATTTTAAAGCTCACTGCAGTGTCAGTGTAGCTGGGCTCGCGGAAACAGGAAGTCCTCTCTGAAGTGTTGTAGGATGTCAGGTATGCAGTGGCGTGTTGTTTCTGTCACTCTGGGCCTGTGATCTAATGACGGCTATGCCTAGTGAGTGACACACAGGGGCCAAAGGCGTCATCGGTCAGGCTCTGGACTACGAGGTGAGCTGACGGGAGAGTCTCTGTCCCACAGCACGAGTGAGAGCAGCGCCTCCCAACCTTTTCCCACCCACGGCACACTTGCATTAACGTGTTTATTTTGCGGCACACCCCAGACGTAAAACGGAATCAAACCTATTTCAAAAGATTTGTTTATCTTTCCCAAATGTGACTTTCCCAAAATTCCACGGCACACTTGATGATGTCTGACGACACACCGGCTGGGAGACGCTGGCCGTGAGGTGGGAGGGAATGTCTGGCTAGTGTCTGAGGGCCTCTGGTAGAACACTAACTGCAGAGGAAGGGAAAAATAGATCAGCAGAGGAACAGAAACGATCAGTCCTGTGACCAGGAGATAGTCTTTTACTTTCTGTTGCTGTTACAAAGAACGGTCTGGCAAGAAATACAGGACATAGAGCTAGGAAATGTAGAATTAGTCATCGGCACAGAAATATAAGCCACGGAAGAAAACACAACTGCCCAATTTAGCTGATTCTTCCTATGTTTGTCGAGTACGAAATATTATCTTAGTTGTATATATAGTTTGGAATATATGTACATTTTAAATATGTCAAACTAAATTCTATTTTAGTAGATAAATTATATTATTTAAAAAACGTGAGTGTTGGCAGACGTTGGAGGTCTTTCCCCTGTACTAGTTGAAGGCTAGGGTTAGACTCAG
>JAPMUY010001836.1:17500-82500 GCA_026901105.3 Galaxias olidus
CACATCACTGAGAGAGATGAGACACACACACTCACCACTAAGAGAGAGATCAGCATCATGGTGACCCAGGCTGTTATAAAGGCGTACACACACACACACGATACTATGAGGGCGGTTTCAGTCACAGTCAAGAGGGAGATCAGGTTGCTATGGAGGCAAAAACAAAACACTATTATTAGAATGTGATATAATTATCTCAGAATTATAAATTGTTGTTATTTATTATGTATTACACACAACACTGGAGACACGAACATATAGACAACGGGAACAAAAGGGTGACTATCGGAATCCTGTGTGTGTGTGTGTGTGTGTGTGTGTGTGTGTGTGTGTGTGTGTGTGTGTGTGTGTGTGTGTGTGTGTGTGTGTGCATGCGTGCGTGCGTGCGTGTGCGTGACTCAGAGTGGCTGAAGTTGGATAACAACAGATGTCTCCTCCTGAACTATTGACCGTTCTCTGTGACTGACCGTGGTCATCTGGGTGTGTCTACACACACACACACACACACACACACACACACACATCAACACAGACAGTCACTCATCAACACAGACACACACACACACACACACACACACACACACACACACACACACACACACACGTACATCAACACAGACAGTCCCCCCTCAACACAACACACACAGTAGACACACACACACACACACACACACCTGGCCTGCTGTTCTCCAGTGAACAGAGGTGGAGGCTCAACAACATGCTTCAACAACCTGGTGCGCTTGTTTTACCCACCTGGTCATAGCCATAAATAACCCAGCCAGCTTGATTCATCTGCCTGGTTCAACCAGCTCGGTGTGTCTGCTCATTCAATAAAACAGCATGCTTGTTTTTAATCCCTCAGATGAAAGTCATGCTAGATTGGTAAATATAAACGATTTAATAAAATAAAAAATAAACTTTTGTTTGAGAGTAACTATTCGTGTGTGTGTGTGTGTGTGTGTGTGTGTGTGTGTGTGTGTGTGTGTGTGTGTGTGTGTGTGTGTGTGTGTGTGTGTGTGTGTGTGTGTGTGTGTGTGTGTGTGTTTAGAAAGAGCTGTCTGGTCATAAGAACATTGTGGGCTACCTGGACTCTACCATCAACGTGGTTTCAGACAGCGTGTGGGAGGTGCTTATCATTATGGAGTACTGCAAAGGTAACACACAGTATACTATGTAAACACATATACATTACTACCTCATACACATATACTGTACTCTATGTAGGAGGTACTCTATTTGTGTGTGTGTGTGTGTGTGTGGTTTACTGCAAAGGTAACACACAGTATACTATGTAAACACATATACATTACTACCTCATACACATATACTGTACTCTATGTAGGAGGTACTCTATTTAAGAGGTGCTTATTATCATTATGGAGTACTGCAAAGGTAACACACAGTATACTATGGAAACACATATACATTACTACCTCATACACATATACCGTACTCTATGTAGAAGGTACTCTATGTAAGAGGTGCTTATTATCACTATGGAGTACTGCAAAGGTAATACACAGTATACTATGTAAACACACATACAGAACTCTATGTAGGAGGTGCTTATCCTCATTATGGAGTAAGGTAACACGCCTCACTACCTCTTAACACATATACAGAACTCTCTGTAGGAGGTGCTTATCATTATGGACTGTTGCAAAGGTAACCTTAGCTAGTTGGAAGTTATATATTAGTAAATGTCTATGTATTGGCCTTGGTTCCAGCTTTCTACACATTTTGTTTCTCTCTGTGGTTTTGCAAAAGAGTTGGTGACGTTTATAAATGCCAAAGATCTAGATATGAAGGCCCAGAGTAGAGAAGAAATGCATAGGAAATTATCTACATGCATACTTTGAACATCTTTTGTTTTTGTAACTTACGACGCATATTGTATGACCCATCTAGTGTCTGGCTGGGCTATCTAAGCAGGCCTTGTTTGTGGTTGGATGACCTCCATAAGGAGTGTGAAAGGGGTTTCTGTTGTTGTCTAGCGGGTCAGGTGGTGAAGCAGATGAACCAGAGGCTGAGTGTGGGTTTCTCCGAGGCCGAGGTGCTCACCATCTTCTGTGACACGTGTGAGGCGGTGGCCAGGCTGCACCAGTGTAAGACCCCCGTCATCCACAGGGACCTCAAGGTGAGGACACGCCCAGCACACACTCACCCTCACCCTCACCCTCCTCATCTTCAGTCTCACCCTCACCCTCAGTCTCACCCTCCTCACCCTCAGCCTCATATCACTCTGTCTCGCCCAAGCTCTTTCTTTCCTTCTTTGTTTCTTTCTTTCTTTCTCGGTTTCTCTCTTTCTTTCTCTCTGTACGGGGTTTTTATCTGTTTCAGGTGGAGAACATTCTCCTGAGTGACCAGGGCAGCTACGTCCTGTGTGACTTTGGCAGCGCCACCCACAAGGTGCTCCTCCCGCTCAAAGACGGAGTGACTGCAGTGGAGGACGAGATCAAGAAGTAAGTGTGTGACCTCCAAACACAGGGGGGGCTCTTAGAGCTGCTCTTAGAGTGTGTGTGTGTGTGTGACTGTGACCTCCAAACACAGGGGCTGCTCTTAGAGTGTGTGTGTGTGTGACTGTGACCTCCAAACACAGGGGGAGCTCTTAGAGTGAGTGTGGGTGGGTGTGACCTCCAAACACAGGGGCTGCTCTTAGAGTGTGTGTGTGTGACTGTGACTTCCAAACACAGGGGCTGCTCTTAGAGTGTGTATGGGTGGGTGTGACCTCCAAACACAGGGGCTGCTCTTAGAGTGAGTGTGGGTGGGTGTGACCTCCAAACACAGGGGCTGCTCTTAGAGTGTGTGTGTGACTGTGACCTCCAAACACAGGGGCTGCTCTTAGAGTGTGTGTGGGTGGGTGTGACCTCCAAACACAGGGGCTGCTCTTAGAGTGTGTGTGGGTGGGTGTGACCTCCAAACACAGGGGCTGCTCTTAGAGTGTGTGTGTGACTGTGACCTCCAAACACAGGGGCTGCTCTTAGAGTGTGTGTGACTGTTCCAAACACAGCTCTTAGTGTGTGTGTGTGTGTGTGACCTCCAAACACAGGGGGGGCTCTTAGAGTGTGTGTGGGTGGGTGTGACCTCCAAACACAGGGGGAGCTCTTAGAGTGTGTATGGGTGGGTGTGACCTCCAAACACAGGGGCTGCTCTTAGTGTGTGTGTGTGACTGTGACCTCCAAACTCAGGAGCTGCCCTTAGAGTGTGTGGGTGACTGTGACCTCCAAACACAGGGGCTGCTCTTAGTGTGTGTGTGTGTGACTGTGACCTCCAAACACAGGAGCTGCCCTTAGAGTGTGTGTGTGTGGGTGTGGGTGTGACCTCAAAGCACAGGCTAGTGTGTGTGTGTGTGTGTGTGTGTGTGTGTGTGTGTGTGTGTGTGTGTGTGTGTGTGTGTGTGGTAGACCTCAAAACAACAGACCCTTGTAACCTCTGACCTCTTCCTGTGCAGGTACACCACTTTGTCCTACCGGGCTCCTGAGATGATCAACCTGTATGCTGGGAAACCCATCACCACCAAGGCTGACATTTGGGTACGCTCTCCCTGCAGTGTGTGTGTGTGTGTGTGTGTGTGTGTGTGTGTGTAATCCTGCAGGGCCTGTTTAGCCTGGCTCGTTCGTGCTGCTGACTGGTGTTGTGGCAGTCAGTCAAGCCTGACGGGTTTAAACTCAACAGGAAAACAGACTCACTGACACAGAGAAATTAGTACACACACACACACACAGGCTGACAAGCAGAAACACAGACAGGCACACCAACAGATAGTTAAGACGACAGGCAAACAGACAGACAGGTAGATTGTAAGACAGACAGCAGCGTGCAGAGATAGACCAACAGAACTGGATAATGGAGGACAATAGTCTGTCTGGCCTGGAGTTATGTGTTGTAGATTAGACAGTCTGAGAGGCCTTAGGCCATTGTGGCTCTGTGATCTCTCCCTAGATGCCCTCTAGCTCTGCTATGTCTGCTTAAATGCCCTTTAGCTCTGCTACGTCTGCAAAAAATCCATCTCTCCCTGAAGGCAGTGTAGCTCTGCCATCTCTCCCTGAAGGCTTCCTGTGGCGCGCTCTGTTGCTGTTTGTCCCATTCAACATTCATCTCCATTTATGAGACTCTAAAGAGGACGCCGTTTCCCTGGATCCAGACCAAAGCACATCCACTCTGCAGTTAACCAATGGAGGCAGAGCAGGATGAAGGGATTTAGTAGAGCACATGGCCCTGGGGACTGAAGACACTTCGTAGGAGATGGAGGGGAGAGAAGAGAGAGAGAGAGAGAGAGAGAGAGAGAGAGAGAGAGAGAGAGAGAGAGAGAGAGAGAGAGAGAGAGAGAGAGAGAGAGAGAGAGAGAGAGAGAGAGAGAGAGAGAGAGAGAGAGAGAGAGAGAGAGAGAGAGAGAGAGAGAGAGAGAGAGAGAGAGAGAGAGAGAGAGAGAGAGAGAGAGAGAGAGAGAGAGAGAGAGAGAGAGAGAGAGAGAGAGAGAGAGAGAGAGAGAGAGAGGAGAAACTGACCGTGCCCCTGAAAACTTCCTGGGACGCTAGCGTGATGCTAATTACCCCTGTGAGGATAGCATGATGCTAACTACCCCTGTTAACTACTAAAGAAAACTGTTTTTATTATGTTGGCTTGCCAACACGTTGTTTAAATAGCCATAGCAGCTTTAGTGTTAGTAGTAGTCCTATTTTAACATGGCTGTTGGCATGGCAGCGCATTGAAGACACAAGGAAGCATCTTTATTCGTATATACATTTTATTTTGATTTCTAACTCAGGCAGCACACTTGTTTTAAAACAATCCTATAACAAACCTTTATTTGTATTGCACGTACCATTAATAAGACTACAAATGGCATGGATTTTACGTTCAACATTTTCAATGGAAAAAGAGTTTACACGTTTTCTCAACGTTAGCTTTAGCATTGTCCCTAGATGAGTGTTGCTGCTGGGAAATGTAGTTTGTTAATTTGTTTACCTGTGAATTGCTGTGGTCCTACAGGCGGTGTGTTGTGAATCCCACTCAGACTATCTGCTGTGTTCGTTGAGGTTGTGTGTTTTGTGTGTACCTCTGCAGGCTCTCTGCTGTGTTCAGAGGTTGAGGTTGTTTGTTTTGTGTACCTCATGCAGGCTCTTGGCTGTGTTCAGAGGTTGAGGTTGTGTGTTTTGTGTGTACCTCATACAAGCTCTGGGCTGTGTTCGTTGAGGTTGAGGTTGTGTGTTTTATGTGTACCCTGTACAGGCTCTGGGCTGTGTTTGTTGAGGTTGAGGTTGTGGGTTATGTGTGTGCCTCATACAGGCTCTGGGCTGTGTTCACAGAGGTTGAAGTTGTGTGTTTTGTGTGTACCCTGTACAGGCTCTGGGCTGTGTTTGTTGAGGTTGAGGTTGTGGGTTATGTGTGTGCCTCATGCAGGCTCTGGGCTGTGTTCACAGAGGTTGAAGTTGTGTGTTTTGTGTGTGCCTCATACAGGCTCTGGGCTGTGTTCGTTGAGGTTGAGGTTGTGTGTTTTATGTGTACCCTGTACAGGCTCTGGGCTGTGTTCACAGAGGTTGAGGTTGTGTGTTTTGTGTGTGCCTCATACAGGCTCTGGGCTGTGTTCACAGAGGTTGAGGTTGTGTGTTTTGTGTGTGCCTCATACAGGCTCTGGGCTGTGTTCGTTGAGGTTGAGGTTGTGTGTTTTGTGTGTGCCTCATACAGGCTCTGGGCTGTGTTCGTTGAGGTTGAGGTTGTGTGTTATGTGTGTGCCTCATACAGGCTCTGGGCTGTGTTTGTTGAGGTTGAGGTTGTGTGTTTTGTGTGTTTTGTGTGTGCCTCATACAGGCTCTGGGCTGTGTTCACAGAGGTTGAGGTTGTGTGTTTTGTGTGTGCCTCATACAGGCTCTGGGCTGTGTTCACAGAGGTTGAGGTTGTGTGTTTTGTGTGTGCCTCATACAGGCTCTGGGCTGTGTTCACAGAGGTTGAGGTTGTGTGTTTTGTGTGTGCCTCATACAGGCTCTGGGCTGTGTTCACAGAGGTTGAAGTTGTGTGTTTTGTGTGTGCCTCATACAGGCTCTGGGCTGTGTTCACAGAGGTTGAAGTTGTGTGTTTTGTGTGTGCCTCATACAGGCTCTGGGCTGTGTTCACAGAGGTTGAAGTTGTGTGTTTTGTGTGTGCCTCATACAGGCTCTGGGCTGTGTTCACAGAGGTTGAAGTTGTGTGTTTTGTGTGTGCCTCATACAGGCTCTGGGCTGTGTTCAGAGGTTGAGGTTGTGTGTTTTGTGTGTGCCTCATACAGGCTCTGGGCTGTGTTCACAGAGGTTGAAGTTGTGTGTTTTGTGTGTGCCTCATACAGGCTCTGGGCTGTGTTCAGAGGTTGAGGTTGTGTGTTTTGTGTGTGCCTCATACAGGCTCTGGGCTGTGTTCACAGAGGTTGAGGTTGTGTGTTTTGTGTGTGCCTCATACAGGCTCTGGGCTGTGTTCACAGAGGTTGAGGTTGTGTGTTATGTGTGTGCCTCATACAGGCTCTGGGCTGTGTTTGTTGAGGTTGAGGTTGTGTGTTTTGTGTGTGCCTCATACAGGCTCTGGGCTGTGTTCACAGAGGTTGAGGTTGTGTGTTTTGTGTGTGCCTCATACAGGCTCTGGGCTGTGTGTCACAGAGGTTGAGGTTGTGTGTTTTGTGTGTGCCTCATACAGGCTCTGGGCTGTGTTCACAGAGGTTGAGGTTGTGTGTTTTGTGTGTGCCTCATACAGGCTCTGGGCTGTGTTCACAGAGGTTGAGGTTGTGTGTTTTGTGTGTGCCTCATACAGGCTCTGGGCTGTGTTCACAGAGGTTGAGGTTGTGTGTTTTGTGTGTGCCTCATACAGGCTCTGGGCTGTGTTCACAGAGGTTGAGGTTGTGTGTTTTGTGTGTGCCTCATACAGGCTCTTGGCTGTGTGTTCAGGTTGAGGTTGAGGTTGTGTGTTTTGTGTGTGCCTCATACAGGCTCTGGGTTGAGGTTGTGGGTTATGTGTGTTCACAGGCTCTGGGCTGTGTTTGTTGAGGTTGAGGTTGAGGTTGTGGGTTTTGTGTGTGCCTCATACAGGCTCTGGGCTGTGTTTGTTGAGGTTGAGGTTGTGGGTTATGTGTGTGCCTCATACAGGCTCTGGGCTGTGTTTGTTGAGGTTGAGGTTGAGGTTGTGGGTTATGTGTGTGCCTCATACAGGCTCTGGGCTGCCTCTTGTACAAGCTGTGCTTCTTCAGTCTACCCTTCGGAGAGAGCCAGGTGGCCATATGCGATGGCACCTTCACCGTCCCCGACAACTCCAAGTACTCCCACAAGCTGCACTGCTTAATCAGTAAGTAAACTCCTCACTGCACCACAGGAGACATTACGGCATCATTTGTTTAAAGGCATCGTGTAGACTCTTCTCCTGGCTGGCTTATTTAATTATTTAATTATTTGCTTAATCTGTTTTTTTTTTAAAGACAATTGTGGAAATACGTTTGACTGACATTGAATCTTCAATCCAGTCATGTCTTGTTGTTTGAATCCAAATTGTATTCACAAGGAGATTCCGTGAGGTCTAGTTCCAGCCTAGGCCGGTTGGTTTTGTCACAAAGGCAGTGTGATCAGGGCGACCCATGGAACTGCTTCTCAACCCTTTTATTCTAGAGACTGACCTGGCAGCACCCTCTTCCCCAGGCGCCTGAACAATATATTGTTTAATAGCACTGATACGTTAGACAACAGCTCCATCTTGTGGTCAAACATGAGAAATTGTAAAAGAAAATACGTTTTTAGCTAATGATTTTAATTGATTTGATCAATTTCTGGTCTCTAATAGTGGCAACTCTTTACTCTCTGCTCTCCAACATGATGCATGCCTAAATATAAAAGTATCCCTAATGTATCTTATCAGGATACATACTGGATATGTATCTCATCAGGACCCATGCTGTATATCTATATCTAAAAGTAACCCTTATGGATCTCATCAGGATACATGCTGGAGCCAGACCAGGACCTGCGTCCAGACATCTACCAGGTGTCCTACACGGCCTTCAGGCTGGCTGGGAGAGACTGTCCTGTCCCAAACCTCTTTGTGAGTCACCCATCCACAACCACAACCCATGCACACACTGTACAGGACCATCGACATGGTCTACTTCTACTTACTTTACTTATTGTTAAATGTATTTAGTTATTTATTTATTGTATGTGTGTGTGTGTGTGTGTGTGTGTGTGCGTGCTTTCCTCCCTTCAGAGCTCCCCTATCCCTACTTCCCTACCAGAGCCTTTGACCACCAGTGAAGTTGCTGCTAGAAAGAGCCAGACCAAAGCCAGGTAACCCCCTTTGTATTGGAGTAGCTCTTCATGAAGAAAGCAGTCGGCCATCTTGGTTATGTTTGTTCAGGTGAACTAACAGTGTCTGTAATGTTGTGGGTAGGATAACGGAATCTGTGGGTCCCACGGAAACGTCCATTGCCCCCCGCCAGCGGCCGAAAGCAGCCAATAGTAACGTCCTGCCCCTCCCCCACACGCCCACGCCTGTCAAGGTGACCCCGCCCTCTGCTCCAATCAGTAACGGACAGAAAGGTGAGATATGGACAGACTGGTTTGGGGCCCTATCCACCTGAAAAGCTTTTATTACAAGATGCAGACCAAATCCAGACAGTGTGTCTTTAACTAATCAAACATACACTCTACATGGATCACAGAAAGATCACAAATTAAGCACACAGCGCAAATACAATTACTCTTATTTTCGTTGGTGTACCTTACTTTGCCGGTGCTTTTGCGTTTTTATTTGTGGTGTTTTTTTAATGGTGATTTAATAGTGTTTGTCTTTGTTCCCCAGCACCAACTCCTGGCAGTGTCCAGCCCTCCTTACACCCTCAGCCCCACAATCAGAGCAGCAGTCAACAGAACAGAGTCCTTCAGCAGCTGCAACCCGGGGACCTGCGGCTACAACAGTTACAACATCATCAACAACAACAACATCAACAACATCATCAACAGCAACAACAACAACAACATGCGGTACATCAACAAAACAACGCGCAACAGCTCCAATTCCGCCAGGTGAGAATTACCGATCACACACGTTAACATCCCGCAACATGGCAAATTGTTTTATATATACAGTTAGGCCCAAAAATATTTGGACAGTGACACAAGTTTTGTTATTTTAGCTGTTTACGAAAACATATTCAGGATACAATTATATAATCAATATGGGCTTAAAGTGCAGACTCTCAGCTGTAATTTGAGAGTATTCACATCCAAATTGGAGCAAGGGTTTAGGAATTACAACTCTTTAAAACGTAGCCGCCTCTTTTTCGAGGAACCAAAAGTAATTGGACATTTGACTCAGAAGGCTGCAAAAAAAATAACAACGCTGCATGGGCTCTTCCCTCATTAACCTGTCATCAATTAAGCAGTTAAAAGGTCTGGAGTTGATTCCAGGTGTGGCGTTTGCATTTGGAAGCTGTTGCTGTGAACACACAACATGCGGTCAAAGGAGCTCTCAATGGAGGTGAAACAGACCATCCTGAGGCTGAAAAAAAAGAAGAAATCCATCAGAGAGATAGCAGAAATGTTAGGAGTGGCCAAATCAACAGTTTGGTACATTCTGAGAAAAAAGAGTGCACTGGTGAGCTTGGGAACTCAAAAGGCCTGGACGTCCACGGGAAGACAACAGTGGTGGATGATCGCAGAATCCTTTCCATGGTGAAGAAAACCCCTTCACAACATCCACTCAAGTGAAGAACACTCTCCAGGAAGTAGGTGTATCAGTATCTAAGTCTACCATAAAGAGAAGACTTCATGAGAGTAAATACAAAGGATTCACCACAAGGTGCAAACCATTAATCAGCCTCAAAAATAGAAAGGCCAGAATTGACTTTGCCAAAAAACACCTGAAGAAGCCAACCCAGTTCTGGAACAGCATTCTTTGGACAGATGAGACTAAGATCAACCTGTACCAGAATGATGGGAAGAAGAAAGTTTGGAGGAGAATTGGAACAGCTCATGATCCAAAGCACACCACATCTTCTGTAAAACATGGTGGAGGCAGTGTGATGGCATGGGCATGCATGGCTTCCAATGGCACTGGGTCACTTGTGTTTATTGATGATGTGACAAAAGACAGAAGCAGCCGGATGAATTCTGAAGTGTATGGGGATATACTTTCTGCTCAGATTCAGCCAAATGCAGCAACACAGTACAGATGGACAATGACCCAAAACATACTGCAAAAGCAACCCAGGAGTTTTTTAAAGCAAAGAAGTGGAATATTCTGCAATGTCAATCACCAGATCTCGACCCAATCGAGCATGCATTTCACTTGCTCAAGACAAAACTTAAGGCAGAAAGACCCACAAACAAGCAACAACTGAAGACCGCTGCAGTAAAGGCCTGGCAAAGCATCACAAAGGAGGAAACCCAGCGTTTGGTGATGTCCATGGGTTCCAGACTTCAGGCAGTCATTGCCTGCAAAGGATTCTCAACAAAATATTGAAAAGTAACATTTTACTTGGGGTTATGTTTATTTGTCCAATTACTTTTGAGCCCCTGAAATTAGGAGCGTTTGTATAAAAATAGCTACAATTCCTACATGTTTAATCATATATTTTTGTTCAACCCCTTGAATTAAACCTTAAAGTCAGCACTTCAATTCCGTTGTAGTTGTTTCATTTCAAATCCAATGTGGTGGCATGCAGAGCCCAAATCATATTTGTGTACTGTATATATATATATATTTAACCCCTGCTTGTTAGTACCATAAACCTAACCCCTGTCATGTCCCAGTACCTTAAAGCTAACTACCTATGATGTCCCACTACCTTAAAGCTTACCCTGTCCCAGTACCTAAAAGCTAACCCTGTCCCTCTACCTTAAAGCTAACCCTGTCCCCACTACCTGATAGCTAACCCTGTCCCAGTACCTGATAGCTAACCCTGTCCCAGTACCTTAAAGCTAACCCTGTCCTGTATTTTCCTCAGTACCTTAAAGCTAACCCTGTCCCAGTACCTGATAGCTAACCCTGTCCCCACTACCTTAAAGCTAACCCTGTCCCAGTACCTGATAGCTAAACCTGTCCCAGTACCTTAAACCTAACCCTGTCCTCTATTTTCCTCAGTACCTTAAAGCTAACCCTGTCCTCTATTTTCCTCAGTACCTTAAAGCTAACCCTGTCCCAGTTCCTGATAGCTAACCCTGTCCCAGTACCTTAAAGCTAACCCTGTCCTGTATTTTCCTCAGTACCTCAAAGCTAACCCTGCCCCACTACCTTAAAGCTTACCCTGTCCCAGTACCTTAAAGCTAACCCTGTCCCCACTACCTAAAAGCTAACCCTGTCCCCACCACCTTAAAGCTAACCCTGTCCCAGTACCTTAAAGCTAACCCTGTCCCAGTACCTTAAAGCTAACCCTGTCCTGTATTTTCCTCAGTACCTTAAAGCTAACCCTGTCCCAGTATCTTAAAGCTAACCCCACAGAGATTGTGGGCAAAAAGTTCCGCCATCTTACCTAGGTATAGTTTTGCCACGGAATGAATGAAGGTCTATGGACAGCAGCTATGTTTTTTTCATATATAGTGCCAAATTGCTCATCACAAAAGACTAAATTAATAACGAATGATGGGATCATCTTCCATGCGTTAGTATTGAGTAGATAAAAAGATCCATTTAGCAATCAAAACTAAAACTTTGAGTATATTGCTGGTTTTATGTCTTAATGCTAGCTAGTTAGTTAGCAAACGCTGGTTGATTAGCCCAACTGACAGGCGTTCTATTTACATTACAAGCCGACATTAACGGTACTTTTGCTAAGACAACTGATTGATTAACTTAACGTTGTTGCTATTATTAACACATTTTTGCATATTATGTAGCCTAGGCCTAAACATCACTTTGCTGAAAATAATTTGACTGAATGTCATTACATAATTCAACCAGCATGTGTATCATCGATGTTGGTATGATTGTTCAAAAACAATGCTGTTCCAGACAGTCTGCTGTGCTTCTCAGCAATGTCAATCTCAGTAGCTACATAATGAAAAAATGAATAAAACAATGTTAATTCTGTTCTTATCTTAATTTGTTTAGTTGTTGTCTACTGTTGCTTGCTCTGTTCCTCACATCCTCCGCCGCACCTACTCAGGCTTACTTTTTCATGCAACGAGTTTATAACTAGTATAAATGTTTATTAATAAATGTTTGTTTTGTAATCTATGTAGGCCTAGTTATTTATTATTTTCAAGTAGGCTATATATTAAATATAGTTGTATATTATTAATTTATATTTGACTCTCAACGGTCCAATGTAATATATTTATACTATCATTTTAAATGATTTTCGTTAATGTATTATTAGTATATGCAAAGGATGTCGTATTGTATATCCTGGTTGTAAGATACTTCTGCCTTTACCAATGAAATTATGCATATTAACATAACAAAAACTAGTTTTCTGTTTTGAGAGCTGTTAAAATAAAAATATATGCCAGTAATAAACTAACATATTACACATTTTGACAGCTACAGGGGTCCTATACATGCTACAATAGTAAAAAAATATAATTTGATGTTCATTTATACTTAAAAATTGCTTTTATTGCAAGAACCGGCCTTTTTTCCCATTGACTCCCATTATAACCGATTTAGAAGTATACCCAGGTAAGATGGCTGCCAAATTTGGACATTCTTGTATAACACTATTGCATCACATGTCGCCTCTAGTGTTCTATCTCTATGGCTAACCCTGTCCTAGTACCTTAAAGCTAACCCTGTCCTCTAATGTTCTATCTCTATGGCTAACCCTGTCCCAGTACCTTAAAGCTAACCCTGTCCTCTAATGTTCTATCTCTATGGCTAACCCTGTCCCAGTACCTTAAAGCTAACCCTGTCCTGTAGTGTTCTATCTCTATGGCTAACCCTGTCCCAGTACCTTAAAGCTAACCCTGTCCTGTATTTCCCTCAGTACCCTGTCCTGTATTTCCCTCAGTACCGTCTAAGTAACCCTGTCCTTTATTTTCCTCAGTATCAACAGGCTTTGCTTCAGCAGCAGCAGCAGCAGCAGCAGATGATGATGACACAACAGCAACCCATGTACCAACATCAGGTGGTACAGACACAGGCCCAAATACAGGCACAGCTTCAGGCCCAAGCCCAGCTACAAGCCCAGGCCCAAACTCAAGCCCAGCTACATGCCCAAGCCCAAACTCAAGCCCAGCTACATGCCCAGGCCCAGGCCCAAGCTCAGCTACATGCCCAGGCCCAGGCCCAAGCCCAGCTACATGCCCAGTCCCAAACTCAAGCCCAGCTTCAGGCCCAAGCCCAGCTACAAGCCCAGGCCCAAGCCCAGCTACATGCCCAGTCCCAAACTCAAGCCCAGCTTCAGGCCCAAGCCCAGCTACAAGCCCAGGCCCAAGCCCAGCTACAAGCCCAGTCCCAAACTCAAGCCCAGCTACAAGCCCAGCTACAAGCCCAAGCCCAGTACGCTGCCATGGTAAGATCCATCATCAAGCACCAAAAAGGCCTCACTACGATGTAAATATATGCTCTGGAAAAACTAAGGTGTGGAGTGGGATGTGAGGGAGATTTTAACGCAATGAATAGTAGTGTAAGGTATATATTATGGTTGTGCATCTTTACTCACAGTTAAAATCCAACTGTAGATAGTATCTTAACTCAGAAATAAAGTCCCTCTGGTCTGTGGTTTAAATAGCGTCTCACTGTAGCTGTGCTAACATCATTTATTTTAAGACATGAATATACAGCAGGTATAAAACACATGTACAGACATTGTAAAGCAGTTATTGTTGTAGAGGAATCTCCGATATCTGCGTAAAGTAGCAAAACACTTGTTTGGAGAAGCTCGGGTAAGAGCAGATGCTGATCCAATTGCCAATGAGCTGTGTAATTCATTATGTGTCAAAGTTGGGCTAGACTTGGCCACCCCAGACTCCTATTCTGAACACTGGCAGCTTCTCACTGAGGGGGAACTCTGTGCCAAAACAGTGCTGGAAGCAAGAGCTGCAACTTCCACGGACTCTGTCCAAATATCTTTTTAAATTGGTATTTACGTAGCCCCCACGCCCAAACACGGCGAGCGCACAGGCTCCAAATACATTCCGTAAAGGCGGCGCAATTTTTAGCTTGTTTTCTTCTTTTTTTTCTTTTTTTTCACCGAGCGTTTACCATCTGTTTAATATCCGAGGCAATCTGCTCTGAAGGCAGCCCAGGGAGGGATCCTCACAGGGGGAGATCCACCACTTCTCTGTGTTGAATAGCAAGGCAGGAAGTTGTTCCAGAGAGGGCCACACAGGCACCTTTCTCTCCTCCACATTACCTCTTCTAAGAGCTCGGCCAGAGCGCTACTACGGAAGCAGGAGAAAAACAGGCTCTCCTAGAAACCGCCTATCTGTTTGAAGTAGTTTGGGATTCATTGTCATCTTTCACAGACTGGAAAGGCAGAAAACCTGGTTGTGGACATAAGACATACCTCTGATGTAATCTGTTTGATGTTTGATTATCTGAAGTGTTCATCAAACAGATTATCTGAAGTGTTCATCAGAGGTATGTCTTACCATGCCCACAACCAGTTGTTTTACCATAGCAGTCAGTGAAAGATGACAATGAATTTCAAAATACAAGTGCGTTGTAAGATCCAATAAATGCATACGGTCATTTTCACCCATTAAAATAGCTGGGGGGAAAAATAAAGTCAAATGAGTCAAAGATGTGGCTTAGAAAACGTCGTCCCAAAAACGTTTCTAAGATTCAAAATAGGTATTATTTATATGGCAACAGCACCACTCAATCAGATTCCATGGTAACAGATTCCATGGTGACACTCACTGCTTCCCATTGTGTTTCCAGTCAATCAGGCCACCATTGTGGGCTCGTTACCGTGGTCACATCGTCACGTTCATCTTTCCATTTACATTTCATTACATTGACAGCATTTAGACATTCTTATCCAAACGACTTACAATGAGATTACAGGGGTAGTCCCCCTGGAGCTATGTAAGGTGAAGTGGCCTTCCTCAAGCTGCGCTGGTGGATGAGATTTGAACTCATGACCTTGTGGCTGCCAGGTAGCAGTCCTGCCCAGTAGGCCACCACTACCCACGTTACCTCACTCTTCCCTCTCCCTCCATCCCTCCCTCCCTCCCTCCCTCCCTTACAGATGCTCCAGTACCAGCAGACCTTTGTCCAACAGCAGCAGCAGCAGCAGCCTCCATACCTGGCCTCCCCCCTGGATTTCCACAGCCCTGCTGGAGTCTCAGTGGGGGCATTGACTGGGTCTATGGCTGGGGCAGAGCCTGGCTCCATGGCCGGGCATGTGTCTGGAACTGTCCACAAGGTGGCGCCCTCCCCTTCAGATCCCCTCTTCACTAACAGGTAACATCCCCAACTCTCACACACACACTCTCTCTCTCTCTGTCTCTGTCTCTGTCTCTGTCTCTGTTTCTCTCTCTCTCTCTCTCTCTCTCTCTCTCTCTCTCTCTCTCTCTCTCGGTTCACCTTCATGTATATTAATAGAAGTATAGACACTTCAGAGCCGTCTTTTAGATAGACATAAAGAGAGGTTCATAAGCAAAGTCCTGCTTGTGCTACAGAAGGTACTGTTACTTTGTGGAACTTAACAGAATAAAAAATAACACACAACCTTACCTATGCTAGAATATATTCTAAGAATTTTTTTTTTATCTACTCCTTATGTAAAATATAATTTCATTTTGTGGATTTATTGTGATTATATCTGTGTTGACTCATTTTCTTTGCTAATATGGGTTGTTGAAGCTATATTTATTGATTTGATAGATAATTTTTTACGTAAACTGTCCCTCTCCTCTCTGAACCCCTGTGCTTTGACTATGCATGTGTGGGATGATAAGTACATTACTGTTATTTTGTCACTCCTCGCAGAGCGCTTCTGTTGGGCCCTGGGCTGGTCACGCCCCCTCCCCTGGGTGCTGGCGCCGTAGGCCACTCCCCCCAGAGCGGAGCTGTCAGTCACCCTCCAGACATGTCAAGGTGGAACCCGTTCGGGGAGGACAACTTCTCCAGACTGACGGAGGAGGAGCTGCTGGACCGAGAGTTTGACCTGCTGAGAACCAGTAAGACCAGTACCATGTATAGAGAGAGTTTGACCTGCTGAGAACCAGTAAGACCAGTACCATCTCTAGAGAGAGTTTAACCTGCTGAGAACCAGTAAGACCAGTACCATCTCTAAAGAGAGTTTGACCTGCTGTTAACCAGTAAGACCAGTACCATCTATAGAGGTTGACCTGCTGAGAACCAGTAAGACCAGTACCATCTATAGAAGTTGACCTGCTGAGAACCAGTAAGTCCAGTACAACGTATAGAGAGAGTTTGACCTGTCCAGTAAGACCAGTACTATCTATAGAGTTTGACCTGCAGAGAACCAGTAAGACCAGTACCATCTCTAGAGAGTTTGACCTGCTGTTAACCAGTAAGACCAGTACCATCTATAGAGGTTGACCTGCTGAGAACCAGTAAGACCAGTACCATGTATAGAGCGAGTTTGACCTGCTGAGAACCAGTAAGAGCAGTACCATGTATAGAGGTTGACCTGCTGAGAACCAGTAAGACCAGTACCATCTCTAGAGGTTGACCTGCTGAGAACCAGTAAGACCAGTACCATCTATAGAGGTTGACCTGCTGAGAACCAGTAAGACCAGTACCATCTATAGAGGTTGACCTGCTGAGAACCAGTAAGACCAGTACCATCTTTAGAGGTTGACCTGCTGAGAACCAGTAAGACCAGTACCATGTATAGAGAGAGTTTGACCTGCTGAGAACCAGTAAGACCAGTACCATTTCTAGAGAGTTTGACCTGCTGAGAACCAGTAAGACCAGTACCATCTATAGAGAGATGTAACTCCCTTCAGACTGTCTTGATTCTAACTTGGTTATATTTCACAGTTCCCTGATTGGTGTTTCAAATGCATCAATAATAAATCTCTCCTCAAATCGATTCTGACTGACTTAAAACCCAGTGGACAATATTTCCCATAGTCTTTATTTCCTGGTCTTTTTCTCTGTGACGGTTGTGGGAACTTTGACAAGCCCAGTGAACTTAATTTCCTATAGTCCTGTGTTTGCACCCTGGTCTTTTTGTCTGCCTGACACTGTTTTGTGTTTCCAGGTAAACCAGTGGAGAGGACGACCAGTTTTGAAACCGAGCGACCGCTTGGCTCCTCCTCCTCCTCGTCCTCAGTCAAGCCCCTCCTACCTGAGGACCTGTTTGGGGCGGTTCCTTTCCTGGCCAGCACAGGCAAGTCTGCTTAGTGGAGGCTGGACGCCAGGACCCAATCCCCGTGGGTCTCCTCCACCCCCACCTCCCCCTCCCATCCCCCTCCCAACCCACGCTGCAAGCAGTTGAGAAACAAAGTAGGAAGAGGGAAGATGTCTCTGGTGTTCTGAGATGATTTCTGTCATGTGTTTACCTTCTATACTACTATAGGATGGTGACACCAAACCCAAAGCATGGCAGAACAGAGTTGTGGCCTTGTGGTTCAGATTCCTCTGGTTGAGAGAGTCAACGTGCTAACTCTTCCTCCTGATCTCTTATCGGTTTCGGCTTTTTTCCCTGTTTTGTTTCTGAAGCGTCTCTGACCTTTGATCCTTCCTAGCTCCTGACGAGCACCAGGAAGTGGGCTGCTCGGGACGTTTGGGGTTCTAGTTTAAAGGTTACAGGGAGAGGAGGTTCCTTGGGGTTTTGACTTACTTTTGCTTGGGACGCAGTAAGCAGGTGTATAACAGGCAGCAGGCATGCAAACCACACCTACATCTTTAGAGGGAGCGATAGGTATATTTACTAACTAGCAGAATTACTATGGAGAACAACCTTCACCTTTCTGGGTATAAAGGTCCCCCCTGATAGGGAGGTGTGGTGAGACGACAGAGACCTGCTCACACAGCCACCCTCACTCAAAGCACACAGCCACAGTCAGTAATCAAACAAAATGTGAATCTTTTATTTTCCACAGCGAAGTTCTCATTCCATAGTTCTATAGAACTCTGTGGACACCTTAGGAACGATATATTGGGGACAGCACTTTACTGTGAGCATGTACCACTTACAAAAGTACCTGTGATTCGTTTGACTGAAGTAGAAAACAAATATTAGATTATTTGAGGAATATACAATTATGTAACAGGTAAAATGCTTAGTTATTCAGATATGTTATCTCTTAATATATTCAGCTGTATCTCCCTCAAAAATGAGTTTAAAAATTTCCATGAATAACTAGGTGCAGTGTTTAATATCTTGCTACGTTGGTGTCAGCAATAAGCTTCTGTGCCTCTGTATGTTTAGTAAATGTGAACTCAGTCTTTATTTTCATAGCTACCCATTCAGAATCTCGATGTGAAATGTGGACAATAGATTTGGTGACTACAGTAGTTATTTTTTATTTTAGATTAGTAACAGAATAGATTTTTTTGTTTGTTTTACCTCAAATACATCAACTATGTCGTAACACACACACCTTGCCATAATATGTTCTACTAACTACAGTTAAGCTTACAATATGGCAGGGTTTATATGCACCAGGGAAACCTGTCTGTGCTATTGTATCAACATAACTAAATCTGCTACTTATTAAAAGTCAACCATTATCTCTGAGCTGCGCAACCAAAAATAACCTTTTGAAAGGAGTTTTATAGTGAGTGAAGTAAGCAGTCTGAAAGCCCTTCTTAGGGGTAATACATCTCTTTAGCTCACTTGGCTGGAATGAAGAAATCAGCAGGGTGCTGGTTTTTGAACAGCCATTTAGATTTTTTGCATGTTGGTCGTTAGTTTGTTAACTCTACTCTTCTCATTTGATGTTGTTAATAAGTTAATCATTTCTAATAAGAAATGGCTTTTCACTTGTTTTTTTTTTTCCTCAATTTTGTTGTTTTTCTTTTGGTAGATGCTGATATAAGTAGTGCTTTTGGTTCTCACACCCAGTTACATGAAGTGCCTTGTTTGGCAATCTTGGTCAACAGCGTTGACAATGTAAGTTTCTCGAACTCTCAAACCCTTTTTTTGCCAGGAGAGTTTTCTTTTGATAGGTTGAGCCTTTAGACGTTGAGTTCAACATTCGTCTGAGCTTACCACTATCCAGGGCTAGCCTCACCAGAACCTTTTCAAGGATCCTCATGCTTTTTTGTCTGCTTTTTGTCTTAGTTTTTCTCTCTGTGCATTAAACTACAAATCCCAGAGTTCTCGGTTTGCACTGGCGAGTGATGGGACATATTCACTTCATACACATTCTTATGATTGCGCTCCAATAGGTTTGCATTATCACTGCTCCTAAAGGCTATTATCACATCCCATTGCCCATACAATCCTAAAGGGCTGTATGCCAGCTAACTTGCAACACGCTGGTATTGTGACGCCTTATAGCAGCAAGTGAGTTAATCCTCCCATTTTAGCCACATAGAGAAGTATGTTAAAGCCATGCACGTTGCATATAAAGCAGATGCATTATTATTCCCTTCATTCTTTTCTTTGCCAAAGGTAAGTTAAGAATGAACAATTAGGATTGTATTTTTGTCTGAGTCTTTCAGTGCTCATGTGTCACTTTTGTTTGATTTCATTGTGATGAAAGAATGCGCTTTGTCTTGTGTTACAAAAACAGCCCTACAGAAACATCTTGTTCATGTAACGGTGGAGAGATTTTAAAGGGACTTATTGAGTACTTATGTGTTTCGATAATACAAAGGGATACCCAGAGCCATTAACTGCATTGTATAAAAAGGTGCATTTATAAAAAGTAATGAAATAAAATAGTCTAGTAGAATGTTTGTGGGTGGTAATGACCACATAAACACTGTTCAAACCGTTGATTCTTTTTCAACATTTTTGAATATGTTTTGTTGTGTACATTTGCTATATTCTCTGTTTTTTGTTTTTCGGTTAATAACCCTTCATCACACTTAAGGCTAAGTGGTCGGGAAATAGTTGTTTTTTTTTTTACTTATGAAACGCTCAAGAAGTTGATTAGGGCATATTGTTATAGACGCCACTGTCAGTTCAACGATGTTAATAATACTTCAGCTAATAGGACATAAGGCTGTGGTGTACTGACCCACCACCAGATACCTATAAACTAATTACACATTTATTTTGTGTCTGGTACAAGCAGAGCTCCATGCAACTAAAAGTGAATAGAGATTTGTTTGGTATTCTAGCATGCTAAAACGTTTTCTGTTCTTTTTTGAAAGTGCTAGTATTCATTTAGCTCTTTTTGTATGGGTCACCTCAGTTATTTTCATTTGAAAGTTATTGTACCCCTGTAAGACAAAACTGTCCAGAGGATTTGTCGTAGTTTACGTGTCGGCTTTTCCTGGAGAGTCTCCTAATTAACAGGTACAGCCATTAGATTATAAAGTTGTAAAACAAATATTCTGTTCTCCAACAGACTTCTGTATAAATTATCTTGTATCAAAACTGTGAGTATGAATGTATTTCTTTATAGAATGTTAACTATAAATAAAGAAAAGATATTCACAAGAAATACACATTTTTGGATTCCTTTTGTGGTTATGGCTCTGAAATGGTGAACAGGGAGTGGGTTTCTCTCTTGTGGTGTGTTTCCACCTCAACACCTCAACATGAGCAAGATGTTCCTGTCAACATGGCGTTCTTTGTGACTAAAATCTCGTTAAGTTACCGCTTGAAGCAATTTTATAAAGTAATTTGTTTTATCAACTTGAATGTATGTACAATTATATTTTTTTTATGATATAGCCAATAACAGCAGCCATACTTTCTCTTACCAAGTTTGATATCTTTTACGTTTGTTAAGGTTTTTGGATTGCAATTATGTCTGATGTCAGTAGCTATATAACTTTATAAAATCATCAACTTAAAAAAAAAAAAAAAACTTATATTGTACCTTACCAGCCAAATAGTTACTTCACAATTAATTCATCATTTATATATTTGATCTACTGGGAAAAGCTTTACCATTGACTTTTGATAATTGCTAATTGTATCGTTACGATTAATAATATATTGTTACTGGGACTTATAATGGTCAAATCAGACTTTGTGATGAATAGAATGATGGATCATCAAAACATTTGTTTTTATTTTTATAGAATCATGTTTCAATCATAAAAGACGCCATCATACGATAAATAACGATGACCTTGTCAATGAATGTCTTCACAACACGTGTCACCCTGTTCCCATAGAAACGTTCATGTAAAAGGTGTGGAGCTATGAAGGGCAGCGGGCTGCAGTGCCTGACCCCACTCTGTTTCCAGACAGGCAGCATATGTCTGCCTGTCCCCTCTGCGCTCAAGGAGCCGTCGCTGTTTACTGTTGCTTGTGTTGGACTAATCCCATTAGTTAAGCATGGCTAAGCACTGACATCATTATAAAGACAGCACGCCATCCATCCGCCTTACACACATGCTGGTGTTATGCAGTGTGCAGCATTTTCAGGATCTCTCTTGTGAGCGTATTTTTTTTTTTCTCTCAGATGGCCTGTTGGCTCTTTGACCCACTCGAAGCGCTTAGAGCTTCTTAGGCGTGTGGAACATGTGTGTGTGCTCCCAGGACGGCTGACCTGCACGTTGAGGGGCTGGTGTTAACGTCTTAACCTCAATCTGAACACCACCACTCATTAGTGTTTTCATTAACACAGAGCAGCAGGGCTGGGGGAGGGGCGGAGCAGATCGTCTCCGCTGGCTCTGAGGTCTTTTCCTTTCTCCTCTCATCCTTACTTTCTTCCTCTCTTCCTCGAACGGCAGCATTAGACTCGGCCTCGGCCTCCTCTTCATCCTCCTCCTCTTCATCCTCAGGCTGTATTAGACACTATGACAGGGTGCGGGTGCAGCAAGTCATACTGTGGATGGACCCGACCAGCCTATCAGCCAGTGTTATTGCCTCTTTAAAGAGCGCTGTCAAAGATGAAATCCCCTGACCTTCCTAAAGAACATGGTCTGTGAACACGAGGTGAGCAGCGGGGCCTCTGGCCCTGCTCTCTGATTAAACCATGTTCCATTGTGTGGAGAGGTGGACAGGATTCCAACCATGTACATGTGCTAATCTGGATGAGGACACCAAACACATGCTGCCCTTTTCGTAAAAAGAGCATCAAAGAATCCCTCCCTCCCTCCCACTCTCTCTCTTTTATTGTTGCCTTTGTTCATTTTCTCCTGAACAATGCTGCTGGCTAATCCCTTGTAATGTCCTGCCAGTTTAGAGGTTTTAAGATTTGAACAGATTTCCATGTGTGTCCTCCCAGCATGCAGCGGGGCCTCTTGGGTTTCTCCCCCTCGCCACTTTCACTCAAAATGAGACGAGGACTCATGTCGACTCTACGATTATGTGCATCACTGTAAAAAAAAAAAAAAAATAAACATTTTCAGTTTCATAACTCTAAATACGTTATGTATTATATGCCACCGTTTGCTGTTACTCTGATAAATACTTGGATAAGAGATAAGAGTTTGAGATAAGTCTTTTTCCAAGACCTTTTCATTTCCCTCCGTCTTCTTAATGAGAAATGTTGTATCAGAGAGATTTGAGGCAGAATGTCTTCTGGGCTCTGCCATCTTGCCGGTTCTGATCTGGGTCACATCCGGAGATGGCGAGCAGCTTTTGGACCATATGAGCTTTTGTAATTGTCCTCTGCTGCGCCTTCTGCTTCAATACTGCCCCAAAGTGCTGGGATTTAGTTTAGCTCTCTGAATAAAAAAAGAAAAAGCTGTAAGGAGAAGACAACAGCACAGGTCACCTTGGGAAATCCTCAAGCAGCAATCATCTAATCCAGATTGGACTAACGCTCCGTCACTCTGATATTAAGAGAACTGGAAATAGTTAAGCAGCATTGTTACGGGATTTAGTACAAAACAATCAAGCCTTAAGACGCCTCCCTCCTTTCTCTGCTTTCCTCTTTAATGTTCCACTCTAAGCCTCCAACTACTCTGTCTAAGTCTGTGCCCATCTGTACAACTCCAGTGTGAGACAGTGATTTAGCGCCAAATGTTTGATTTTAATCTGACTGCAAAGTAGGTTTAAGGGTTTTAATGTTCCCATGTCATATTTTTTCTTGTGTCTTATTGTCTGAGAAAGTGCGCACCATCCTCTCGTAATCACAGTGACTTAAAGAGAACGTCAGGAAAAAAAAGACTGTTAAACTCCTAATATTTAAAGAGAACAATCTCACAAACATTCTTCCTGCAGACCTGTATTAACCATCTGTATTTTATTAAACTGTCTTTGTTTTCTCCTGCAGGTCCCAATGCTTTGCAGGCTGACTCGATCGATGAGATTCCCACCATTGCTGCTCCTGCCCCAGCCTCCGCCCCATCTTCTGCCCCGGCCTCAGTCTCTGCCCCAGCCTCTACCCTGGCCCCAGCCTCTGCTCCTGCCTCTGCTCCTGCCTCTGCCCCAGCCTCTGCCCCGGGCCCAATCTCTGCTCCTGCCCTGGCCTCTGCTCCTGCCCCTGTCTCTGCTCCCCTGCTGCCAGCCCTGGAGGAGCAGGTCCCTGGAGGAGGAGCAGGAAAGGAGCTCCGCTCTGGGAAGAGGAGCAGCTCCTCGGGTCCTCAGCCTCGGAAAGCGGGCCAGGAGTCCGACAGCGACTTTGAGTCCGACCCCCCGTCCCCGAAGAGCAGCGAGGAGGAAGAGCCCGGCGGAGAGGAAGAGGAGGGTCTGACCAGCGAACACGGCGAGTTATTGGAGGAGTTCCTGGAAGAGGCGGAGCCCGAGACACTGGGTCAGCGGCCGTTGTTGATGGACAGCGAAGAGGAGGAGGAGGAGGAAGAGGAAGAAGAAGAGGAGAAGCACAGCTCGGAGGAGGAGTACGACCCCCAGAAGGCAAGAAGGCAATGTGTCAGGGATGGGGGTGGGGCTAAGGCTGTGAAAGCCGTGGACGTGTTTGGGGCGGTGCCCTTCCTCAAAGGGGGCGTGGCTGAGGGGGCGGGGCCGGCGGAGAGCGCCGACATCTTCTCCAGAGCGCCGTTCAGACAGGTGAGCCAGGAGGGGGCGGGGCAAGGGGAGGAGTTTGACGTCTTCACCAAAGCTCCGTTCAGCCGGAACCCCTCGCGTTCCCGCGACGCCCCGCTGGGCCAGACTCCGCCCGTCTCTCCAGAGGGCATCGACGTGTTCGGCTTCTCCCCCTTCCAGCCCGGGACGCCGTCCCCGCCCCCCACCACCTCCCGCAGCGCCGAGGACATCTTCCGCTCGCCGTACGACCACGCCGCCTCCTCCAGCCCCCAGCAGCAGAGGCTCAAGCAGCGCAGCCTCACCAAACTCTCCTCCCGCCACAGGAAGGCCAAGCAGGTCGCCAGCAGCGGAGCAAGCAGGAGGCTCCACGGAACCCCACCCACCGGGGTGCGCAAGGGCAACAAACCCAACTACCGCACGCCGGAGAGAGTGCGCAGGCACAAAAAGGCTGGTAGGAGAGACTCTCAGAGCAGCAACGAGTTCCTCAGCACCTCAGACTCCAAGGAGAACATCAGCCTGGACGTGGGGCCCCCTCTGGCCCCCGAGGACCCCCTGCTGGATCCTTTCGGGGCCAAACCCTTCCAGCCGGCGGACAGCGGCAGGCAGCACCAGGGAGAGCTGGGTTCTTCTAACGGGCGGAGCTGGCCCAGCTCGCTGCATGGCGCCCTGGGAGACGGTGACATCATGGATGACTTTGGGGCGGTGCCCTTCACGGAGCTGGTGGTTCAGGACGGGCCCCCACCCCAGCAAGCCAATCAGCAGCCGCCTCCTTCACAGCTATTGGACCTCGACCCGTTTGGGGCGGCGCCCTTCCCCTCCAAACAGTGACACGCTCGTCTTCCGGCTTTGCCGACCTCTAGGCCTCTACAGACTAACAGTGCCACAGTGCTTCTTTTTGAACAACTTTTTAAACTTGAACTTAACACCATAAAGCCTTATTTGGGCATGGCTCTGCCTTGCTGCAGCGTACCTCAGAATCATGGCGCAGGCTGACGCTGTGCGTCCATGTACTTGTTTGGGAGTAGAACTTCACATCATGCTCTTTCTTAGATCTTTTTCTATGCATTTTTACGTTTGTCTTCTAATGCTGAACATTTACATTTTATTGACAGAGTGAATGATAGGATTAATTATGGTTGCAACTTTTAAATTTAGGTTTGAGTAAAACATTTTCACTTTTTAGCATTTTTCTGTGTTTTCTGTTTTAAATTTTTTTCATCATCTTTTAGCAAAAATTACAATTTCAGTCTATCAGCATGTAATTACCTTTTTTTTGGGGCAATGATTTAAAGCAACAAAATGTTTTTACTTCAATTTATAGTGACGGGAAAGCCAAAAATAAAGGATTTATGACCCAGCATTTCTCAAATACAAAAAATAGATTTGCCTTTTTTTATTTTTTGTTTGAGGTTTTGAATGAATTAAAAGCTCTTTAATTAGTGTGAATTCATCAGTTGATTACATTCAATATAAGTCTGCAAGTATTTGCTAGACATATATTGGAAACAAATCGTACTTTCTGGACCATAATTACAGAGTCTATTCTTGTAGGTATTTCATAAGATCATTTCACATATGTTTTCAAAGCAACTTGTCAGTATGATTGTTCATTGAGTTATCGTCTTCTCAACAGCCAAATTCAATACTGGCAGAGTATGTTAAAAGGGCTTAAACTATGGATACTACTGATCTTCTCACTCGAAACCCAATAGCACGCTTTTGAAAAGTGCTTAAAAGTGGCTACTATGGATCCTCACCCTAAAACCGATATCACACAAAGTGCGTAGAGGTGGGCTAACTCAAAAACCTCCTCCAGGACTGCAGGCTTAGAGGTGGATCATCGTATACTAACTCCTGTTGATAAGGTTATTTCATCCACAGTTACATCCAAAATTGTATGCTTTTCTATGCAGGTAGAACTTGGCTGCTAGATTGTTACAAAGAAATTTAGCTTCAAAGCTTTTTTTTAAATGTAAAGTAGACAAAACTGTTGTCAAAGCTGTTTCTTATGGTTTTACAACTCTGTGTAGACTGTTAATCTTACATTAACATTTCAATGGATTTTCTGTCCATACATTCAGTCCCACGAACTTCCTATCACACAGCAAACTGAGCCATAACCATTAAGCTATACATAAGAATTGTTCATTCACAGATTAAAAACAATGTATCAAGATAAAAACATAGGCCCGTAACATAGGAATAAAGTGTCCATACTTTCAGAAATGTTTGGTCATAAATATGATTATATTGATTTAAGTAAATAAATTGTTTAGCTTGCTATAACTGTGACACAAATATAGTTCTATGTTAGTCGCTTACTTGCAACCGTAAACCAACGAGCTGACACCCCGTTCCAAGGGTCTCTTGTCCCCTGCACTTTAGATGTAGATGGTGGTCACACTGCTGCCAGTGCATGCTCCCTTCAGGTCCTTGTAGGTTTGTAATGAGAGAAGAGAGTGAATCCTGTTTTGTTGTGTTCACCATGCTCAATTGCTGCCTAATAATGCAATAAATGTTGAACATTTCTCTGTGTTTTAGCCCTTATAAATATACTACTGTTTTGTGCTCATCTTAACAGAAATAAAAATAATAAGAAAAAAAACATTTGAAGTATAAAAGGTGCTTCAAGGGTTGGGCAAGTGAGATAACTCGTTTCTTCAATGAATGAATCATTGATTTTATTTCGATAAGATTCATTCAGGTAATAAAAGTCAACATACAAAATAACACACAAGAAAGTTTGTCAAAAACATAACGCCACCTCTAAATTTCTCTTCTAGGGTCATTCTTTTTTCTCTGTCCCAGAAGACAGAATGTAGTAATGCTAAAGTGGTTTGGAAACCATCTTAGACAAACCTGGTCTACACCAGGCAAATCATAAGCAGCCAGTTATATAACGCACTAAGATAACAGGCAGCTCAACATTCTCATTGCACATAACTTATAGGTTTAGAAAGATGAGTAGGCTATTTAAACGTAGGCCTGATGTTGCTACAGTGGTTGTAAGCTACACATGCTGCAGGCTACAGTGGTTTTCTAGAATAATCCCAATGCATGTATTCCAGTGTGTGGGATTTGATGCCTAAAGCTGACAGTTAACTACAGTTCACTCAAACCCTCGTGGTAACAACAGGACAAAGTTTCAGATGCTGGATTGATAAATCTGATCACATTTCCATTCAGACCTGTGGTTGTTGAGAACAGAATCTAAAATCACCAGTCAGCAGCAAAAGCAGATCAAGCTGGTGTGTACCAGAGGTCCAACTCAACCTTCTCCCAGCAACCACACAGGACCACAACCCTGTTGCTTGGTACTGACATTTGGAGGCCCAGGCATACAAAGGGAGCCATTTTGTTTTTTTGCGAGCTAATTGGTGAAGCCTCCTTGTAAGCTGTAGAGATGTAGTTCAGTGAAACCTTCAGAGAAGAGTTACATTTTAGCGTTTGTTGGAGGTGTTGTCCGTAAACGTCTGTAGCATAGAGCTGACTGTGGTTGTCAGGCCAACCTAGGGAGATTGGCATTCTAAAGAAAACACAAGCAGCTTCCTCTGCTCCAACTTCTTAAGTCTAAAACAGTCTAACCTCACCCAGCAGGTAATAGACGTCATGATAATAATACTAAACAATAAGAATAAAATAATATTTAAAACAACTACAATGTAATACTTGACATGTTACTCATTGAACCTGATGGCTGAAAGGAAAGCACCAGTTTGTTCACAGTAACCTCAAAACTAGCTTACGAAAAAAAACAAAAGATGAAAACAAAACTCTCTCCAGTCCATTTACACATTAACACAGTCTCTCTGGTGTTTTGGTCTCTCCAGTCTGTTTACTTAGTGTTAACACAGTCTCTCTGGTGTTTTGGTCTCTCCAGTCTGTTTACTTAGTGTTAACACAGTCTCTCTGGTGTTTTGGTCTCTCCAAAACGGGAGTGGATTCATGAGGATAAACCAACCTACACCATTCTATTGTGATAGAAGACATGACATAACCACACATCAATCATTGTTACCAATGTGAAGAGGAGACAGACCTAATTTCCTCCAACTGGTCAGTGTGATCAAGGCTGACACTGGCGAAGAATATTAACATCCTTGGATTTTCACTAAAGATCGAAATGTAAAGTTAAAAATAACACTTAACAAGGGGGGGGCTTTAAAAATGTAATTTAGCTTTGTGTGTCATGAGAACAGCCCCTGTGCTCCTTTGAACATTTAGCTGAGAATACTGTTCGTTTCACTGAGTGATGACGTAGACATGAATGATAGTCACTTTGTCTTCCTCTTCATGAAAGCAGTCGAAGGCGATGCTCTTCAAGCTTCTAAGCGTGTTGTGTTCAGGGTAGTACGAGTCGGCAGGTCATTAGCATGTTCCAAGCGTGTCGCGTTCAGGGCTGTATGGGACCACAGGTCCTTAGCGTGTATTAGGCGTGTTGCAGGCAGGGCTGTATGTGTCGGTAGGTCCTTAGCGTGTCATAGGCGTGTTGAGAGCAGGGTTGCCTGTGTCGGTAAGTCCTTAGCGTGTCATAGGCGTATTAAGAGCAGGTTTGCGTGTGTCGGTAGGTCCTTAGCGCGTTCTAGGCGTGTTGAGGGCAGGGTTGCGTGTGTCGGTAAGTCCTTAGCGCGTTCTAGGCGTGTTGAGGGCAGGGTTGCGTGTGTCGGTAGGTCTTTAGCGTGTTCTAGGTGTGTTGAGGGCAGGGTTGCGTGTGTCGGTAGGTCCTTGCGTGTTCTAGGCATGTTGAGGGCAGGGTTGCGTGTGTCGGTAGGTCCTTAGCGTGTCCTAGGCGTGTTGAGGGCAGGGTTGCGTGTGTCGGTAGGTCCTTAGCGTGTCCTAGGCGTGTTGAGGGCAGGGTTGCGTGTGTCGGTAGGTCCTTAGCGTGTTCTAGGCGTGTTGAGGGCAGGGTTGCGTGTGTCGGTAGGTCATGATGAACACAGCTGACTGGTGCCACCAATACAGCATGAGGACCACCAGGACATGCCACACCTGGTGACTGGCTCCCAGGTAGTTGAGCTGACCTAAACACACACACACACACACACACACACACACACACACACACACACACACACGAAGAGTTTCTACCACTGGCAGGAGTAAAGAAAAGAAGGAGACAAACAGAAAGGTTCCTAACTCACCAGGGAAGTAGCGCTCTGGCACCTTGGACATGTAGAAAACAAACGCAAAAGCAGCAAGCAGGTACATCCCCAAAACCCTCGGCAGGAACGCCTGCAGCACAACACAAGTAAGAAGAACAAATAAAACCGGTTAGCATCACAACACGAGAGAAAAGAACACAACTCAACACAAGGAGACATGCTAGCTTTATAACACAAACTGGAAAGTGAGAGAGTGCGTGTGTGTGTGTGTGGTCCTGGCCATAGATATTAAAACTAGATGTGTGTGTGTGTGTGCGTGTGCGTGCGTGCGTGTGAGTGTGTGAGTGTGTGTGTGTGTGTGTGTGTGTGTGTGTGTGCGTGTGTGAGCGTGTGTGTGTGTGTGTGTCAGCGTGTTTGTGTGCATGTGTGTGTGTGTGTGAGTGTGTGTGAGTGTGTGTGTGTGTGTGTGTGTGTGTGTGAGTGTGTGTGTGTGTGAGTGTGAGTGTGTGTGAGTGTGAGTGCGTGTGCGTGCGTGTGTGTGTGTGAGTGTGTGTAGAAGTGGACCTGGACGAGCGGGGAGGAGAAGCCCCCGGTCAGCCACACCCAGTGGACCGTGGGGATGAGGCCGTATCCTGCCACCGAGCAGAAGATGAGCGAGCGCAGACGCCGCCATTGTTTACTGAGGTAGAGGGGGTGGATCTGAGCGAAGAACACCGTCAGGATCATCGCCAGCACCGTCAACAAGTACACCTGACGCCAGTACTACCGCACAGAAGAAAAGAGAGAGATTTCATGTTAGAGCTATAGAGACAGGCAGTTAGTTAGACAGCTGATACCAGTCCTACAGGACAGAAGAGAGAGAGAGAGAGAGAGAAAGAGAGAGAGAGAGAGACGTCATGTTAGAGCTAGAGACAGACAGCTGATACCAGTGCTAGTCAGAGAGACAGCTGGTTGAGACAGCGTACAACATGTCAAAACATGTCTTATGGAGAGAGAGACAGGTAGTTAAGACAACAGCACCACAGTGTTGGAGAGAGACCGTTTGTTCAAACTTTAAAAAGAGAGGACTTGTTCCTACATAATGTCCAGGGAAGGGTGTGTTCTGGGCAGTACACCACTGCACACTCACAGGCGGCACACATGGCGTGTACTGATGAATTTCACAGCGCATAAATTTGCACCACCACCACCAGGAAAATGCCCACTCACTCTTCAAAGAGCCGGCTTCTAACTCACATGGACATCCTGTTGTCTTTTTAGGCCAACGTTTTCTCCTTTCCAAATCAACAGATCCATCAGAATTCAAACTGGACTGAGTGTGTGTCGGCTTTAGGCCTACTAAATATACACGACTAACAGGAAGGAATGGGCAGGCTGGCACACAGGCATGCAGAACGAGAGAAAGAGATAAGGGAGGGGGAGGAGGGGGAGGGGAGGAGGGGAGGGGGGGGGTTCTTGCTGGAGCCGTCTCCCAGACGTGTGAATGTCATATGGTGGTGGAGGGGATGGTGAGCAGCTCCGTCAAGGCAGCCATCTGCTTGGGGCTGCAGCAGATTTCCACCGCGTTCTGCGGCCATGGTAACCCAGAGGGTCCAATATGCGGGGGAAAGTGCCGACGCCAACACCGACTCTGTCAGAGAGTCCCAGCCACAGAGAAAAGGGAAAAGAAGAGAGGAAAAGAAGAAAGGGTGGGAGGCTGGAGGAGGAAGAGAAGCTGGCTGCTGGTGGTGGCCAAGACGCTTCACTTCCAAATATTGAGCGCTACTCAGATGTCATTTTGCTTCTTCACTGGAAACAATGAAGTCCTCCAGAATGGCAGACTAGCGTCTGTAGTAGGGTTTGATTTAATTAACACTCCTCAACGACCAGCAGGTCTGCTAGAGGAGCCGCCTCTCTGAGGAGCTAACACGCAGACAGACAGCCATAGCAGGCAGACAGACAGGCAGTCATAGCAGGCAGGCAGGCAGGCAGGCAGGCAGACAGACAGACAGACAAGCAGGCAGGCAGACATGCAGTCGGACAGCCATACAGCCAGCCAGGCAGCCATACAGCAAGTCAGACAGGCAGGCAGGCACGCAGGCAGCCATAGCAGGCAGACAGACATAGCAGGCAGACAGGCAGAGAAGACCCTAGTCATAGCCTTCACTACAACTATTGTCTGTGGCCTCTCCCTGATCCAAGCCATGTCTCTGAGCTCATGGAAGAGTTCTAATGAATGAGGAAGGTCGTCCTCTAGGACTCATGCTGTTGCAGTAGAAAGAGTTCTTTTAAATGAGGAGAGTCTTCCTCTAGGACTCATGCTGTTGCAGTAGAAAGAGTTCTTTTAAATGAGGAGAGTCTTCCTCTAGGACTCACGCTGTTGCAGTAGATAGAGTTCTAATGAATGAGGAAGGTCTTCTTTTAAGACTCACGCTGTTGCAGTAGAAAGAGTTCTAATGAATGAGGAGAGTCTTCCTCTAGGACTCACGCTGTTGCAGTAGATAGAGTTCTAATGAATGAGGAAGGTCTTCTTTTAAGACTCACGCTGTTGCAGTAGAAAGAGTTCTAATGAATGAGGAGAGTCTTCCTCTAGGACTCACGCTGTTGCAGTAGATAGAGTTCTAATGAATGAGGAAGGTCTTCCTTTAGGACTCACGCTGTTGCAGTAGAAAGAGTTCTAATGAATGAGGAGAGTCTTCCTCTAGGACTCACGCTGTTGCAGTAGAAAGCGTAGAACACCCCCGGCACGTAGCAGCCCAGGATGCCGATGGAGATGCCAGCGTAGTCCAGGGCCATCCAGCGGCGGCTGGTCTTCTCTGAGCGGTGGCAGCAGAACAGGTGGTAGCCCACCGAGCACAGCATGCACAGCTAGAAACACAGAGACACACAGTCAAATACACGGTCAAACACACAGCTAGAAACACAGAGACACACAGTCAAATACACGGTCAAACACACAGCTAGAAACACAGAGACACACAGTCAAATACACGGTCAAACACACAGCTAGAAACACAGAGACACACAGTCAAATACACAGTCAAACACACAGCTAGAAACACAGAGACACACAGTCAAACACACAGTCAAACACACAGCTAGAAACACAGAGACACACAGTCAAATACACAGTCAAACACACAGCTAGAAACACAGAGACACACAGTCAAACACACAGTCAAACACACAGCTAGAAACACAGAGACACACAGTCAAACACACAGTCAAACACACAGCTAGAAACACAGAGACACACAGTCAAACACACAGTCAAACACACAGACACAGTCAAACACACAGTCAAACACACAGCTAGAAACACAGAGACACACAGTCAAACACACAGTCAAACACACAGCTAGAAACACAGAGACACACAGTCAAACACACAGTCAAACACACAGCTAGAAACACAGAGACACACAGTCAAACACACAGTCAAAAACACAGTCAAATAAATACACAGCATGCACAGCTAGAAACATAAATACACACAGTCAAACACACAGCTCAAAACACAAACGCACACAGTCAAACACACAGTCAAATGCACAGTCAAATACACAGCATGCACAGCTAGAAACACAGATACACACAGTCAAACACACATTCAAATACACACAGTCAAATACACAGCTAGAAACACAAATGCACACAGTCAAACACAGTCAAATACTCAGCTAGAAACACAAATACACACAGTCAAATACAGTCAAATACACAGCATTCACAGCTAAACGCACAAATAGGATAAAAAAGCTAGCTGCGTGACACTTCATCGACCAAAGCCATCGATAGCTTTTTGGAGTACTCATCACTTAAAACACTAGCTAGCTGTGTGAACGTACCTGGAAGCAGAAGAGACCTATTGAGTATATGACATAGTCTTCCCTGGAGGCTCCAGCAGAGGGCAGCACAGAGGACATATCGTACACACCCAGACAGAAGAAGAGCAGGAAGCCCAGGAGGTGGCTCCAGATGTTCACCGTCTCATTGGACAGTATGAAAAGGCTAGGGAGTGAAGAACACATTTCATTGGACAGGAGTAAACAGCTGTGGGGAAAAAAGGTAATTGTACAGCACTTTACAGGTTACACTCTGGTCCACTTGTTATGCACAGTCCCCTGAAAATTACTGAGCTGGCCAGCCCAGTTGTCTGTAATTTAAAGTGGGAAGATCACAAAAAATTGCAGTATGTTATATAGCTTTTGGTGCATGTAAAAGGTCTGAAAAGTTACAAAGCTCATAGTCCACGCCAAAGGGAGCTACTCTCTCACAGAAAATACTGCTCCTGAACTGCCTGAAACGCTTCGTTTGTAGTCCAGCGTTTTCTTCCGAAAATAAGTTACGTCACTAAGTCACACATTTGCATAATGCCCAGTAGCGGCTAGTTTGGCACACCCTCAAACGGCGCCAGTCAAAGTGGAGGCCGGGAAGTTTGGATAGTGGTTTCGCCATGACGAGAAAACGCTGTTATTGTCAGTGCCAAGGCAAATTCCCTTTGTTTGGCCAGCTGACCAATCAGAGCAAACTGGGCTGGTTGGGAGGGGGGCCTTAAAGAGACATGATTGTTTCTGTTTATTAGTATTGAGCTCTGTGATATTCTATTGTCCAGAAATCCCTACTTTTTACTCTGCACGACCTTCCGAACATGGTGGGGCCTCTTGTGTCTCACCTCTTAATACAGAGCCTAGAGGGGAGGTAGGCTCGATAGCCGTCTGTGATGTAGGGATTCTCTCGAAGGAACACGGGGATCTGTTCGTAGGTGTACAGACGGATCCCTCGGGGCACCAGTACGGGCCAGTACTGGTAGCTGCCCAGCTCAATGTAGTGAGCACTCTTGAGCAGCTTCTGGGCCATAGTTGACTCAGCCGGCTTCAACATCTTGGTCTGCGCTGTGGCTAGGAATTCAATATAAATAAAACGTTAGCTGATAAGTAGTACTCATTTTTACTTTAAACCCATTAGCGTTATTTACAGTTTCGAGTTAGCCAAATACATCAATAATCATTAGAGCCAATAGCTCTATAATAATTTGACTTTATAGCACGAGTTGATTGGGTGATTGATAGCATTGTAATCCAACGCTTGACTGTGTAACGTGGCATCACAACTGAACTTGTACCCTCGGAGTCTAGGAGATAACTATTGTCTCTTCCTAACCACTAGGTAGCTACCATACCCTGTGCAAACTAACGTTAGATTACAGGAATGTACTTTGGCACAACAAAGGCAGAGCTAGCATTACAGCTAACATTAGCTCATGCAAGCTACGATAACCTCGTGATCTTCTAAGTTGTCACTAACTTAAATCTTAGCAGGCGTACCTTTTAGTTTAGTATATGAACAGTTGTAGCCATTTGCGTGTTTATAGTTGCTGTACATTTGTTTTAACATCAATTTACATAACAACAGAAAATTTGGGAAGTTTCTTCTGCCATCTTCCAAATCATCGGCTATATGACGTCACAGTTGTTGGACCCCGTCCGGTGACACCTAAAATGCCTGACCACAAAACAGAGAATCCAAACAAAAATTTGGGTGATGCGTTTATTTAAATCTTTGCCATGCCTTAACTTGATTAAAAATACTGAGGATTCAATTAAGTATAGAGCGACACCTGGCTCACTATGTGTACTCTCCCGCTGACTGCCCCTTCTGTCTGCGGGGGAGTTTATTTGCTGTCCTCGAGAATGCTGTCCTCCGGCGGTCAGGTGTTTCCCCCAACTTTCCTCCGGGGAGGTATACAGATTTATAAGCCATTACCATTGACACAAATAATGACTCAAGTGGATATAGTTTACATTTATTCTACAGTCATAGCAGAATAGTAAGGGGGGCCGGGGTATTTAACACTGTGTACAGAATATGGAACATTATTAAGATTAAAATAAAGGTTGGGAAATGGGAATCGGTAGTGATAATTGGTGACATGTATAGACTAGACTGCACATTGTTTACATTATTGAATAAGCGGCATTCTACAGGCTTTGTACCTTCAGTTCTCTCTGTTCTTATTATCCAGGATGATGTCTGATGCGTTAGACTTATTTGAAATCCTTAATTTACCCGTTGTTTGCCTGTGGCAAAAAGGCTAGTTTGTTAGTGGGCTATGAAGTGGTGGCTTCAGGTGCGAAGTAATATAAATATTCATAATCATTTGGACATTGTTGATGTGGGGCAAGGGCAGCACAGGTCGTGGTGACATTTGTTAAGTTTTTCACCAACAACACCTCTCTGTATAATAGGCTATGGTCCTTCTCTACTAAAACAAACGAAGAAGAAGATCGTTGTTGAATAGTGACATTTTCTGTGACACGGAGATGCACTGTGTGAGATAGCGCTGCTTGTAGCACACTGCTGCCACCTCCTATCTCCGTCAATGTGTTTTCCCCCTCTGCAGAAGCTTCAGGTGTGAGAAGCTGTTGTGGACCCCCTCAGGGGGAATCACACCCCCCCCCCCCCCCCCCACGTCCTCCCTCTGCGTTTGACACCCAGCAGGTTAATTACATTTCCTCCTGTGTTCTTCATTAACACGTCTAATGCACCTCTCAGCACTTCAACTAACTGTCAACTGGCGTGCCAACATAATAACACGGGCCAGGCAAAACGCCCACCACCCCACGAGACAGGAGTAAAGCAGACAGTATACCACTTAGCACCACGCCTACAGTAGGTAGTAGTGCATAGCTCTAATTAAAAGGATCAGACTGCAGGCCTACAGTAGGTAGTAGTGCATAGCTCTAATTTAAAGGATCAGACTGCAGGCCTACAGTAGGTAGTAGGGCATAGCTCTAATTTAAAGGATCAGATTGCAGGCCAACAGTAGGTAGTAGGGCATAGCTCTAATTTAAAGGATCAGACTGCAGGCCTACAGTAGGTAGTAGTGCATAGCTCTAATTTAAAGGGTCAGACTGCAGGCCTACAGTAGGTAATAGGGCATAGCTCTAATTTAAAGGGTCAGACTGCAGGCCTACAGTAGGTAATAGGGCATAGCTCTAATTTAATGGGTCAGACTGCAGGCCTAGGTAATAGGGCATGGCTCTAATTTAAAGGGTCAGACTGCAGGCCTACAGTAGGTAATAGGGCATAGCTCTAATTTAAAGGGTTAGATTGCAGGCCTACAGTAGGTAATTGTGTAGGCTCTAATTTTAAGGGTCAGACTGCAGGCCAACAGTAGGTAATAGGGCATAGCTCTAATTTAAAGGGTCAGACTGCAGGCCTACAGTAGGTAATAGGGCATAGCTCTAATTTAATGGGTCAGACTGCAGGCCTAGGTAATAGGGCATGGCTCTAATTTAAAGGGTCAGACTGCAGGCCTACAGTAGGTAATTGTGTAGGCTCTAATTTAATGTTTCCAAGGTGTTTGCTGTTACACTGCAGATTCAGCTTTTCAGATTACTTCCCGCTATGTGTAAAGTCTCTCTCTTCATCCCTTTCTGTCTCTCTCCCTTTGACCTGCCTCCCTCCCTCATTCTCTCTTTTGTTTTGTCTAGCCTCCCTCCCTCATTCTCTCTTTTGTTTTGTCTAGCCTTTCTCCCTCATCTTTCTATCTTCAGACACTAGAGATTCAGGTTCTCTCCTATCACTGGTACTAGGAGCATTGAACCCCCACTCCCCCCAGCCTCCCCCACCCCACTCCCCTCAGCCTCCCCCACCCCACTCCCCCCAGCCTCCCCCACCCCGCTCCCCCCAGCCTCCCCCACTCCACCCCCCCCCCCCCCCCCCCGAGCCTCCCCCAGCCCTCTCCCGCACCGTGGCACCTTCTCCCTGCCTCGTGGTGATTCACAATGACAATCTGTGTGGTGGGCCTTTTTTCAGACCTTTGTCTTTGCTTTCCGTCCTCCGTTCCTCTGTCTGGTCTAACGTGGAGGAATGTGGGGGCTGTAATTGTGCACTTAAGCAGCGTGTAATGGAACATGAAATGAGAGTGCTCCCGTTAACAGTGAGGGTGTCTCTCAGATGGACACCCCGGGCAGGCTGGGGGGGGAGGACACCCCGGGCAGGCTGGGGATGGGGGGGTGGACACCCTGGGCAGGCAGCGGGACAGTGAACGAGGGATGATGACTGTCTGACAGCGTCTGAGTGCCATGTTCGTGTCTCACCCACAGATATAAGCTCACCATGACAACCACGTATGGAAGCGACAATACAATACAACCACATATTGTAAGGTATTCTGTGTTTTTTGTGAATTTTAAACGAAGATGTGCTCAGTCCAATTAATAAACAACAGACATGCAGGCAGAGAGACACTTCTTGGTGTATCTTAGTAACTGTGTTTTTGTTTTACCCAGTGAAAACAGGTATCTCCCAAACCGCTGTTTGAACCACATTTGCTTTCTGACCCTTTGTCTATCTCCTTTCGTCTGCTTTCTCTCTCTCTCCCTCTCAATGTCTTTATCCTTCTTTCTCTCTCTCTCCCTCTCAATGTCTTTATCCTTCTTTCTCTCTCAACCCCCCCCCCCCCACCTCTCTTTCTGTCTCCATATTTCCTTCTCCCTCTCCGTCCCTCTCTCTTTGTCTTTCTCTCCTTCTCCCTCTTCGTCTTTCTCTTTGTTCTTTTATGTCCCATACATCTCATCTGCCCTCTGCGGCTTCCTTGGTGTCTGCGTTGGAGTGTTCCTCCAGATGTTCTGTGTACTCCAGCTCTACCAGGCAGGCCAGGCTCAGCTATACCCAGGCAGGCTCAGCTATACCCGGGCAGGCTCAGCTATACCCGGGCAGGCTCAGCTATACCCAGGCAGTCTCAGCTATACCCGGCCAGGCTCAGCTATACCCAGGCAGGCTCAGCTATACCCGGCCAGGCTCAGCTATACCCGGCCAGGCTCAGCTATACCCAGGCAGGCTCAGCTATACCCAGGCAGTCTCAGCTATACCCAGGCAGTCTCAGCTATACCCAGGCAGTCTCAGCTATACCCAGGCAGATTCAGCTATACCCAGGCAGGCTCAGCTATACCCAGGCAGTCTCAGCTATACCCAGGCAGGCTCAGCTATACCCAGGCAGGCTCAGCTATACCCAGGCAGGCTCAGCTATACCCAGCCAGGCTCAGCTATACCCAGGCAGTCTCAGCTATACCCAGGCAGGCTCAGCTATACCCAGGCAGTCTCAGCTATACCCAGGCAGGCTCAGCTATACCCGGGCAGGCATAGCTATACCCAGGCAGACTCAGTTATATCCAGGCAGGCACATATACCCAGGCAGACTCAGTTATACCCAGGCAGGCACATATACCCAGGCAGACTCAGTTATACCCAGGCAGGCACATATACCCAGGCAGACTCAGTTATACCCAGGCAGGCACATATACCCAGGCAGACTCAGTCATACCCAGGCAGGCACATATACCCAGGCAGACCCAGCTATACCCAGGCAGTCTCAGCTATACCCAGGCAGTCTCAGCTATACCCAGGCCTCGATGCTGCCTGGGGGTTGTCTGTCCGCTGCTTCTCATTGGCTGTATTTATAGTCCCACGCCACAAGACATCTGCCGGCTCCGTTCGTCCATCCCGGCCTTGGCCTCGCCAGCGCACAGAGGGAGCATGTCAACGCGCTGGGAAGGCTGCCACGCGTCAGGAAGCCTCTGGTCACCGAGTGGAGACGGCGCCGCCATGCACTTTGCTCCAATAGGCTGGCTGTCCCGTCGGATCGGCCTCTCCCTGCTCTGACAAGGACGACCATGGGAAGACAGAGGGAGGCTGCACAGCGTGTCCCGTCTCCCTGCTCGCCGCCCGATGTTGACACGATGTGAGAGCTGTTGTTTTGTTTGGTGTCTGCAGTCTGGTGAAAATGGAGCTATTTTTGGCAGAGGAACTGACACCAGAGAGATGCTCTTCAGCCATGAGATGGAGTCCTCTACTTCTTTCCTCATCCTCCTCCTCCTCCTCCTCCTCCTCCTCCTCCTCCTCCTCCTCCTCCTCTCTTCATCCTCCTCTCTCTCTCTCCTGTCTTTACGTTCTCTTCCTCTTTCGCTGTCTCTTTCTCTCTCCCTCTTTTTCATCTTCTGCCCAACAGCAAGGGGCCTCTCCCACGCGGCGGCCACTGGCCTTGACACAAAATGGCGGGGACAGGTCCTTCCCTCCCCGCTGAGTCGTGGCTGAAGTGAGAAGGCCACAGAGAGACAGAAGCTCCATGTTTTTTCCACACATTCCTCAAAAGATTTAAAAGAAAGCAACAACGTTTTCAGATTACGTTTGTCAATGCAGTATATCAAGTGGATAAATCTGTGATTATTAATAATCTTTTTTAATCTGAGACCAGAGTTGTAGGATGACTGTTATTTGATTATAAAACAGACAATATTTGGAGCTGTAAAAAGAACAAAGCAATCAATCACTAATCAACCTGATGTCAAAGGAAGCAGACTAAGCTTTGGTCCTGGCACTAGACCAAACGCAGCGATTGCAGTTCCAAAGAAATAACGTTTAACCTAAAGTAATTCCTTTTCGAAACAATAACACTCGATGCATAAGAAAAAAACCCAGCCGAAAACAAGATTTAAGGCAATCAGCCTCACAAAGGACTATATGTTCCTACCCAAAATGTATCTGGCTCCCAAAGCTTGTATTAGTAAATAAGACCACTGTCCTTGCCTTCTTTTTAAAGTTTTATCCTTTTAACAATTCTGAAAGGTATTAACTGTTCTTTGAGCTCCCTCTTACTTTTAGCCTCATCTCCTCCATAAGAGCTACATCTGCCTGTCAATCTTCTAATTCCTCCAGGATAGCAAAGAAAAAGACCAAACCATTTTGACAATTACCAAGAGATTAGGTGTGCAGGGTGATTGTTTGACTGTGTGTATCAGCGACTGCAGCTTAAAGCTTTCTAATATCAACAGTGGTTTGCCGTGTGTCACTTTTACGGCAAGACTCAAGTTCTGGTTAATCCTCATTTGCAGATCAGAGGATCCTAAGTCTTTGTCACTGAAGCAGACGCTTTAAGCTTTTTGACAACAGGAGAATCTCTGCCGGGCGGGGCTGGCTTTTTTTTTTGACAATGCCAAAATAAACACGTTACTATGAAACTGATTGTAGATTATACATGCATTTTGCTCTTTTTGAAGTTATCCTCTTTTCATGTCTTACATGAAAAGTAGATTGGTTTTATTTTACAAAGGGGATTAACAAATATGACAATGCAATATATTTTTCTAAATGAAAAAGAATACATATATATATACATATATATATATATATATATATATATATATATATATATATATATACTGTATATATTATATTATATATAATGTTTTATTTTATTTAAGCATGAAGTGAAAGCTATTTAAAATGAAGACTATCTGGTTAGAATAATGATTATACACACATATTTCAATGTACTGCTTATTAAAAAAACATGCTAACAATAACGATCACATCACACGTGACATTTAAAAATAAAAAGTATTATAATAGGTGTATATAATAATAGTAATAATAATAATAATAATGATATACATATACATAATAATACACATACGTATATAAGTTGTGTCTGCTTTATCTGTAGTATTATATTTTTTCAAAATTGCATCATGTTATCATATCATCAATCCAACATTATATTTTTCTAAATTGCATCATGTTATCATATAATCGATCCAACATTTTTAAGACATTATAGAACATTTACATTAACTAATTAATTAGCAGTTTAAAAAACATGAACCCAATTACTAATTGATATATATTACTTTATGTGAATCTGTCCACATTGGCTCCCTGCACTTGAAAGCTTCAGAACTGCATTCAAAGGCCACCGCTGCAGAGGCAATGTCCTATAGGTGTCACTCTGTAGTCACGCTGGGTATGCTGAACACACACACACAATCATACACACTCACACACACACACACACACACACACACACACACACACACACACACACACACACACACACACACACACGCACACGCAGACACTCACGCAACAACACGCACCTCGAACACTAAACACGCACACAGACACACATTGTGGTGCATTGGTTGAAAAAGACTAGAATGTCTCATTGTGCAACAAACATTCTCCTGAACCCGTTTAGCATTATTGAAATTATTTTAGATTAGAGGTAACAGATGAATAAATATGTATGAATTAAATGTGATTTTTTTCCACATTAACGATTCATTACATCTAAAATAAATATTCTGATTGTTAGTTATTTATTTGGGTACCATATATTTAGTTGTACTACGCTGAAAAATTAAATGCGTTGGGAATCAAATATTTTTTTAATTCTCACTGTTCATTTATTTTCTGCAAGAACGGCAAGATCACAAGATATATTGTAACACATTTTTGACACAATTCCCAAATACCCAGAGCTGAGGACTGAATTGAAACCTTTCAATATAACTAGTAAAACCAATTTGGAGAGCAGTAGCTTAAAGTAGGCTACAGTAGGCTACTTACCCTTTCATTTAGCAAACTCAACAAAAACGTAAGGGTACAGTAAAGATGATTATCATGACATTAATTTAGATAAACACCGTACTTTAAAGGCTGTATGGATTGGAACGTTTATTCATTTAAATACACTCACAGAACTAAGATTATTTTTCGTTTGGGATTTTTTTACGGACACACTCAAACCGATTTAGTGGATTGTTGGAAATATCACACTGAAAAACAGATTTGTTGTGAACAAATACACATTCACGCACACATACACACGCAAAACACAGGGCGGTAGTTTTGACCTTAAATTAATGTGAGACTTTCGATATTGAAACGGGGTTGTGGAACAGTGTAGATTTTGTATTAGTGTGAATGTGACGTTCACCCTTGTGGAGCCAGTAGATGGCGCTGTGGTACCTCTCAGTGTCCATTGATGATCTGTGTCTGTATCCTTTGGTTCTGAGTCCGGTCCTCACTCATACCAGCGAATAAAGACCTCCGCTATCTGTCACCTGAACTTTTTCTATTCTATTTATTTACATAACACATTCGATAACAAAAAAAAAAAAAATATGATTTATATTTTTTTTAAACAAAAAACAAATAGGCTTACAATTGAAAAATAAATGTTTGGTACGAAATAACGTTTCGAGGGCAAAAGGGAAATAACTAAAATACATTAAACATCGGTCAGACAATAAAAGTAGTACTCAGTACGGAGTGGTAAATATTGTATCTGCTAAACCCTCCTGGTATTGTACATTTTATATAAGGCCATTAAAAAGGAATCAAAACTATTGAAGCCACTGAGTCATAACCAGACCCTGGGAATATGAAAAATAGATAGACAGATATCTGGATGTTAGACAGTGAATAATGTAGACGTAGGTCTAGCTGATGAGAGTGACATTATCATTATTAACCATAGTGGGTTGTAGAGAGCGTGTCCTCCAGTCAGGACAGTGGAGGAGGAGAGCCTGTCAGTTTGGCACACTGCACAGAGCCACAGCGGGCTTCCTCCCATCACCTCTCAGAGCCGCTGCTGTCAGAGGAGAGGCTGGGTGGGGGTGGGGTGGGGGGGGTGGGGGGGGGGAGTGGGGGATGGGTGGGGGAGTGTGGCTGGATGGTGGTGTTGATGGCAGGGATGATTTCTTTGTTTGGTTTGATGTCTCCTTGCGTCGGCTGGTGTCTAGTGCTCACGCCAGGAAACAGTACAACTCATTTCCTACTGGATTAATACCTCACAGGGAAATAAAAAAGGTAGGATAGACAGGTAGAGAGGGAGAGGGGTTGAGGCATGCAGGGCAGAGAAGGAGAGAGAGGGATGAAGGGAGGGGAGGATGGAATGAGAGGACGGAGGGATGGAGAATGGAAAGATGGAAGGATGGAGTAGCAAGTGACCCCTGACCCTTGACCCCTGTTCACAGGAGTGTGCTGTGAGGAGCTGTCTGTCTGTCCTCCAGGCCCATGGTGCACACCTGTATGTGTGTCTGTGTGTGTGTGTGTGTGTGTGTGTGTGTGTGTGTGTGTGCATGTGTATGTGTGTGTGTGTGTGTGTGTGTGTCTGTGTGTGTGTGTGTGTGTGTGTGTGTGTGTGTGTGTGTGTGTGTGTGTGTGTGTGTGTGTGTGTGTGTGCGTGTGCATGTGTGTGTGTGTGTGTCTCTCAAGGTCAGACAGGGAGTCGTGAGTTGGGGAGGAAAAGAACTAATGAGATTTTCATTCTGTGTCTGCCCCGAACCACCCCTCTGCCCTGATCCCAACAGAACCATGCCCCCACCCCCCCCCCCCCCCCCCACCCACTACACCCCCCCCCCCCACCTCCCACCTGCCTGTCAATCCCCCCAGCGCTACCCCACACCCATCAGCATCATCTCTACTACTATACAACCATCTACAATACTACCAGAACCCTGCCCCTCTCTGCCCCCCACCCGCCTGTCAATCCCCCCAGTGCTACCCCACACCCATCAGCATCATCTCTACTACTATACAACCATCTACAATACTACCCTCTGCAACTACTACCCTCTACTGCTACTACCCTCTGCTATAACTACTGCTACTACCCTCTGCTATAACTACTACTACTACCACTCTCTACTACTTCTACCCTGGACTGCTACTACTACTACTACTACTACTACTACTACTACTACTACTACTACTACTACTACTACTACTACTACTACTACTACTACTACTACTACCACTACTACTGCTAATACTTCTACCCTCGACTGCTAACTGCTGCTACTACTACTACTACCACTACTACTGCTAATACTTCTACCCTCGACTGCTAACTGCTGCTACTACTCTCTACTACTACTACTACTACTACTACTACTCTCTACTACTTCTACCCTTGGCTGCTACCCTCTACTGCCACTACCCTCTACTACTATACTACTACCATACTACTACTACTACCCTCTTTAGGAGGTGGGGGGTAGAGAAGAGAGAGATGGGGTAACAATGGAGAGCGAGAGACAAAGAGAGGGAGAGAGAGGGAGAGAGGGAGAGAGACTGGAAGAGAGAGAGAGAGAGAGAGAGAGTGTGAGAGAGAGATGGAGTGAGGAATGAGGGAAAGAGAGAAAGAGACTGAAGGAGTGAGAGACAGACAGAAAAAGAGAAAGAGAAACAGACAGAAAAGAGAGAGGGAGGTAAAGAGAAAAAACCAGAGAGAGGGAGGGAGGGAAAGGAGTGTGCTGTTTATTCAGCAGCAGCTCTGTTAATCCATGTGGACTGGTGGTAATAGGGCATTAGAGCTGAGCAGTGGTAGGCCTGGCAGCCGTAACCATGGGGTTGTGACATTCCCGCCGATTCTGCTGAGCTTTCTCCCACCTCTCATCAAACGCCCTGATCTTTATGGACTGTATCATATTGTGCAGTAATGTGCTTTATTGTCCACAGAATAAGCTTTTCTTAAAGGTAATTGGAAAGCAGCAAATGGCCGCTATCGGCAGGGTTTTTAAATACATTCCCTCTGAAATGTGGTGTGTGTAATGACCCTGTCGGTGTAAAACCTAAGATTTATCTTGGCACAGGAAATTGATCCATTTCACCTTTGTCTAATGGAAAGTCTTATCAGGGATTATCCGGCTGATGTAAATGAGAAGAGCAGTGGGCCTGGAGGAGGAGAGAGGAGAGAGGATGTTAATCTAACACCACAGCTCTCTATGCAGGTGTGTGTGTGTGTGTGTGTGTGTGTGTGTGTGTGTGTGTGTGTGTGTGTGTGTGTGTGTGTGTGTGTGTGTGTGTGTGTGTGTGTGTGTGTGTGTGACAGAGAGGGAGAAAGACAGAGACATGCACAAAAGGATGATAAGTTGAACCTGGTAATGCTGTTATAGATGTAAGGTATTATGATGGAACTCATTGAAAATCTAATTCTAAATTGCCATGGGTATGCAACTCTGAAATATGAAAATCCAGGATCACACTGACTTTATTCTTAAATTAAATAAAAGTGAAAGTTAATTTAATTACATTTTTTAATATTTGTTCTGGCTCTGATTCTATCGTTAAGAGATAGAGAGAGACATTGCCAGGGTTTGCTGCTGTCAGGGTTCGCTAGTCTCTGTATAACTGGGACTGCACTTGACTGCTCTTCCTCCTATTTGTCAGGTAGGAGTTTCTCTGTGGTTATCGATAACTATGTCTCCTCCTCGGCTCTGTTGAATTGTGGTGTGCCCCAGGGTTCAATCCTTGGTCCTTTTCTTTTCTCCTTGGTTTATTAATTTGTTGTTTAAAGTGTATTTCATACCGTTGTTGTGCGGACAATACACAGCTCTATTCTCATTCAAACGAAGTGACCTTAGTAAGCGCTCTACCATGCAAGACTGCTTAAGGACTGAATGTCTTATAACTTTCTCCAGCTTAACCCTGACAAACTGAAGTCCCGCGTTATAGGCCCTGAGAGTATCTCTGATTAAATACAGCAGTGTCCTCTAACGACAAATGTTAAGCATGCCTAAAAAAACCTAGGAGTCTTTTTTGTTCAACACGTACTTTAAATTGCATGTAAATAAAGTGGTCTTCTTTCAATTAAGACACATTGCCTGAATTAAATCAGTATGGCTTTTCCAAGATGTGGAAAAAATCATTGATGTTTCTGTCTCCTGTCGTCTTGACTATTGTGATGCACTGTTCACTACCCTGAGTCGCTCTTCGGTGTCTCGGCTCCAGCTGGTCCAAAATGTAGCCTTTAGAGTTTTAATAAAGACACAACTTAGGTCACACATCACACCAGTGTTGGCCTTTTTCACTGGCCACCTATTGACTCCAGAATTGATTTTAAAATTCTCCTAACCACATATAAAGCACTACACGGGCTGGCCCCAGCATATTGCAGAATTATTGTTGCAGTTTAAAAAACTGCACTATATTACAGGTAAAAACTCATTTGTTTTGTGAGCACTTTGTTTTGTACTGTGTGTTTTAGCCTTTTATTGTGGGTGCAGTTTTAAATGTCCTTTCATTGTTATTTCATGTTTTTACATTTATGTTTTTACGTTCTACAGCACCTTGTAACTCTGGTTTTGAAATGCGCTTTATGAATAAAATGTACTTCCCCACTACTACTGTGCTAGTCTCAGTCAGGCTGGTTGGCAGACATGTTTCAGCTCCACAAAGCTCCAGTCCTCTCCGCACAGCCCACCTAACCTCCACACAGTCTTTCTCCCAATCCCCCTCTCCCTCCCTCCCTCCCTCCCTTCATAGCTGTCCCTACCACAGAAGCCACTCAGACCAGTGGATCATCTCCTCCTGGTGTGAACCCTGCCCTAGGCTGCCTGCCTGCTTGCCATGTCCCCCCAGCGGGCCCAGCCTTCACACACCTCCCCTGGGTAAGGGAGGCTCGATACAGGGCCTCGGGAGGCTCTGTGGCCCTGGATGGACGGAGATGGTTCACCAAGATGGCAGTTGATGATTTCATCAGGCATAATGCGACTTGAAGGCTCCGCCGCAAACACAGATTGCCTCAGAACATTTGTATGGCGGAGAAGATTGACTCTCAACTTGTTCCGCCGTTACCAACGGTTTCCATGGTGTTGCTATTGTTTGGTTTCTCGCTGTATCTAAGAGAGCTGTTGACTCACTTTCTCCTCAGCGCCGGCCTCACATATCCAGCTACAGAGAATGGTATCAGTTAGTTGGTGCTGACTATCACAGGTCAGTCAAACCCATCCTGTCTGATAGTTAGATCAATGTCGCCTGCCCACACCTCTCCAGAGCAGCTCCACAATAAGAGGTAGGACAACAGCGTTTAAAAGACCTACAACAGTCCCAACATAAAGACAAGGAGAGCTGGAGAGTGAGCCCTAGCTCCCTGGCTAACGGTTCTGTCATTAGGGAGGACTGCTGTGTCTCCCCAGCGCATGTTTTACACTTAAGAGTTACATTACAAACCTATTGGATGAAATGTCAATGAATCTGAATCTAAATCTCACCTAATTCTCTAATGCTGCAGATAGATGCTACGTTCATTGTATTCAATGATTTAGTTGTGCTTTGGAGCAAACCCAGTAAATCCCTTAGTCCTGAGGTCAGCTGTCAACTCTGTCTTTTCCCTGTATTCCCAGTGCTCTCTCTCTCTCTCTCTCTCTCTCTCTCTCTCTCTCTCTCTCTCTCTCTCTCTCTCTCTCTCTCTCTCTATTTATTTTTTCCTACAGTGTTTTTTTATCCTACATCGTTCCATCTCTACCTTTTCTCCTCCTGGACCAGAGTGCAGCCAGAAAGATTGACAGACAGACAGACAGACAGGCAGACAGACAGACAGGCAGGCAGGCAGGGAGGCAGACAGACAGACAGACAGACAGGCAGGCAGGCAGGCAGCCAGCCAGACAGACAGAAAGACAGACAGACAGACAGACAGGCAGGCAGGCAGGCAAGGCAGGCAGGCAGGCAGGCAGGCAGGCAGGCAGGCAGGCAGGCAGGCAGGCAGGCAGGCAGGCAGACAGACAGTCAGACAGACAGGCAGACAGGCAGACAGGCAGGCAGGCAGGCAGGCAGGCAGGCAGACAGGCAGGCAGGCAGGCATACAGACAGGCAGACAGGAGGGTGCCTATAAGAACAGCCCTTTAGGAATCCTCTCAAATGTGTATTGACAAGGAAGCTAAGTCCCCCTGATAATGTTTAACCTTCAATATTCATATCCACAGTTATGTCCAGCAGTCCCAAATTGTTTCTATTATATTAACGAGGAGCGGTAACTCCGCAGCGATGAGAAGCAGCCGCTCTTATCGTCACGGCGATAGTCCGCTAACCGACCCCCTTCGCCACTTCCCTTCAAACCTTATTACATTAGCATGAGCACAGAGGCCATGGCATCATGCTCACACACACACACACACACACACACACACACACACACTCACACACACACTCACACACACACACACACACACACACACACACGCGCACGCACACACACTCACATACCCATTGATAGGAGTATGTGTCAGTGTGCGTGTGTGTGTGGGTGTGTGTGTGTGTGTGTGTGTGGTGTGTGGGTGTGAACCCCCAACTGTCTAACTGTCCCTGCCTTCTCATCTTCTTCCCGCCCCCTTCAACTTTTGTCACAAACCACTCCTGTGTGAGGGATGTGTGTGTGCGTGCGTGTGTGTGTGTGTGTGTGTGTGTGTGTGTGTGTGTGTGTGTGCGTGTGTGTGTGTCGTGGCAGTAATGCGTTGCTAATCAGCTGTCAGGTTAAAGTGATGATGGGGTAATCAGTGTGTCTCTGGAAGGTAATGGCCTCTACTCTCAGCCAGTCAATGTCAATGGGGTGGCTGCCGTCCAATCGGGGCCGGGCTGAGTGATGTTGCCGGGCGACATTAGCCGTCATGGTGAGGGCCAGCATCTGGGCCCCAGTAAATAAGCATGTGTGGGAGGGGCATAGGGGACGGGGCATTAGCCTCCAGAAATATAAATACCTGTCGTCTCACAGAGGCCCGGCCACCACCAACGCAGCCCGTTATGAGGAGGCCCGCGGAGAGCACACACACACACACACACACACACACACACACACACACACACACACACACACACACACACACACACACACACACACACACACACACACACACACACACACACACACACACACACACACACACACACACACACACACACACACACACACACACACACACACACACACACACACACACACACACACACATATCACACACACACACACACACACACACACACACACACACACACACACACACAATCATACACACTCACACACACACACACACACACACACACCTCCTTTGCTGTATTATCTTGATTCTCTCTCTTTCTGCCAACACACACACACACACACACACACACACACACACACACACACAGACATACAAACACACAGACAGAGCAGAAGAGGTCTCTTGTCTGCCTTGGCATCCATTATGATGTCACAAATAGGACGAGGCTTTCGATTGGCTAATCGAGGTTGTTCCGTTCACCACACGGTCTCCCACCCAGCAGGTCAAGGGTTAAGAGTAGGAATCCCAGTTTTTTGGAATGTCTTAGGGAATGTTTCTGCATTCAACTTGCAGGATGATGACATCATCATCATCATCACACATCATCATCTGTCTTCTTGGCCATTGACTCATTTCCCTTTGAAACTTCCTTCCTGTGTTACTCAGACAGTAGCAGGGTAAAGGACCCGGGGCTCCAGACTCTTATTTAGAGGCCTGTGGAGGTGCCTGATCTGACTAGCGTAAATCCTCTTCACACAAATGACCCTCTCAGCTTTGAACTGTCATTAATCCAACTGAGAGGTTATGACTAGGAATCCATTACAGCAAATACAAGACAAACATTATCATATTCACCTCCAAATCTGTCCGCATACTATCAACATAATTTATTTAATCAATTAGGAGAGTGTGGGTTAGATGAATAATTGATATCAACACTTAACTATTAAAGATTCATATTAGTTCATGCAGGGGGCTTGGAGCAGCAGTGGTTGTGTCCCAGTGTGATGTGTCTGGCAGCTACAGGACCGGACTTCTGGAACGGACTGCTGGAACGAACTAATCCACTGGACCGGACTACTGCCAGACTAAACTATCATTGATTTGAAATTCTAATATGCTGATTTACTGAGCCAGATCACTGGACTGGACTAAACTATCATTGATTTGAACTTCTAATATACTGTTTTACTGGACCGGATCATGGGACTGAACTACTGGACCGGATCACTGGACTGGACTGCTGATTGACCTTCACATTCTCTTCTCCACTGCCTTTCCTCGTCTAACCTCTTTCCCTTTCCCTCTTCCCTCTCTCCCCCTCTCTTCCCTCCATCTCTCTCTTCCTCTTTTCTCCCTTTCTTCCTGCGGGGTCAGGGTCATAGCCTGCTCAGTAGCTCCTAGTGAGGCATCATTAGCTATAATGTACGTTCTGCTCAGCAGGTCCCCCATCCCTCCCTCTCTCTCTCTCTCTCTCTCTCTCTCTCTCTCTCTCTCTCTCTCTCTCTCTCTCTCTCTCTCTCTCTCTATCTCTCTCTGGGAGATCTGACCTTACTGAAGGGCTTTGGCACGAATACTCTCCCACCGGCCTCCAACCCCCCCCCCCCCAATACACTCACATACATACACGAACACACACACACACACACACACACACACACACACACACACACACACACACACAGAGAGAGAGACTAACACACACACACACACAGACAAACACCCACACATACACCCCAAAGACACACACACACACACACACACACACACACACACACACACACAAATAAAACACACACAGACAAACACCCACACACACATCCCACAGACACACAACACGGAGGTGTATCTACAGAGTGAAGCAGGGCTGGACCAGTGATCAGGTGACCAGTGGTGAGGTCAGCAGAGCCAGCAGTAGTCAGCCCAAACAACATCCTGTTCCCAGAGCTCTGAGGCTCCACCACCGACATAACGACTAAACCAACACCTGTCCATCTGTGTCCACGGCACAACAGCATGGCACACCTGCCATTCAAAAACATGGGATATGGATACTGTATACATATATATACATATGAACATAAGTTCATGACTTGGGGGACTAATGTCACACCAGTAGCAGGTCTGTTGAGTTCCTGGTTTGTCCTGAGAGAGAGATCCTCAGTCCTCATTAGGAGAACCAGGCACCAAAGCAAATGGCTGCCGAGGATAATGGCCCCCATCTATCTGTGTCTGACTGACAGCCAGCTACTCTCTGTACTGTCCCCCATCCAGCAGACTGACTGATACTCTCTGTACTGTCCCCCATCCAGCAGACTGACTGATACTCTCTGTACTGTCCCCCATCCAGCAGACTGACTGATACTCTCTGTACTGTCCCCCATCCAGCAGACTGACTGATACTCTCTGTCCCCCATCCAGCAGACTGACTGATACTCTCTGTACTGTCCCCCATCCAGCAGACTGACTGATACTCTCTGTCCCCCATCCAGCAGACTGACTGATACTCTCTGTACTGTCCCGCTTGGAGAAGTCAGACTGTACGTTTCTCTCTGTTCTGTCCCCCATCCAGCAGACTGACTGATACTCTCTGTACTGTCCCCCATCCAGCAGACTGACTGATACTCTCTGTACTGTCCCCCATCCAGCAGACTGACTGACTGATACTCTCTGTACTGTCCCCCATCCAGCAGACTGACTGATACTCTCTGTCCCCCATCCAGCAGACTGACTGATACTCTCTGTACTGTCCCCCATCCAGCAGACTGACTGATGCTCTCTGTACTGTCCCCCATCCAGCAGACTGACTGATACTCTCTGTACTGTCCCCCATCCAGCAGACTGACTGATACTCTCTGTACTGTCCCCCATCCAGCAGACTGACTGATACTCTCTGTCCCCCATCCAGCAGACTGACTGATACTCTCTGTACTGTCCCCCATCCAGCAGACTGACTGATACTCTCTGTACTGTCCCCCATCCAGCAGACTGACTGATACTCTCTGTACTGTCCCCTATCCAGCAGACTGACTGATACTCTCTGTCCCCCACCCAGCAGACTGACTGATACTCTGTACTGTCCCCTATCCAGCAGACTGACTGATACTCTCTGTACTGTCCCCCATCCAGCAGACTGACTGATACTCTCTGTACTGTCCCCCATCCAGCAGACTGACTGATACTCTCTGTACTGTCTCCCATTCAGCAGACTGACTGATACTCTCTGTACTGTCCCCCATCCAGCAGACTGACTGATACTCTCTGTACTGTCCCCCATCCAGCAGACTGACTGATACTCTCTGTACTGTCCCCCATCCAGCAGACTGACTGATACTCTCTGTACTGTCCCCCATCCAGCAGACTGACTGATACTCTCTGTCCCCCATCCAGCAGACTGACTGATACTCTCTGTCCCCCATCCAGCAGACTGACTGATACTCTCTGTACTGTCCCCCATCCAGCAGACTGACTGATACTCTCTGTACTGTCCCCCATCCAGCAGACTGACTGATACTCTCTGTACCCGCTCCAGCAGAGTGTGAGTGTCTCTCTGTTTTGTCACGTTTGCTGTTGAGTTACTGTTACTATACTTACTGTCCCCCATCCAGCAGACTGACTGATACTCTCTGTACTGTCCCCCATCCAGCAGACTGACTGATACTCTCTGTCCCCCATCCAGCAGACTGACTGATACTCTCTGTACTGTCCCCCATCCCCCATCCAGCAGACTGACTGACTGATACTCTGTACTGTCCCCTATCCAGCAGACTGACTGATACTCTCTGTCCCCCACCCAGCAGACAGACACGGGGGACAGTTCAGAGAGTTGATTTTCATTCATTTTAATCAGTTTTATAGTCAAAATAAAAGTTGATATAATTAATATCAGTTAAATATCAGATTTATCTAAGTTTAAATATTATATTAATAAAGGCTTTTAAGTAGTTTTTGAGTTCCGTGTTATATAAGCTGTACTAGGCATTGGCCTGCCTTTCCCTCCCACTCTCTCTCTCTCTCTCTCTCTCTCTCTCTTTTTCTCTTTCTCTCTCTTTGTTTCTATTTATCCCTCTCTCCGTCTCTCTTCCTATCTCTCCCTCCTTCCTTCTCTCCAGCTCTTTCTCTCCCTCTCTCTCTCCTTCCTCCACTCTCTATCTCTCCCTCTCCTTCTCTCTCCCTGTCTTTCTCCCTCTCTCCATCTCTCTCTCTCTTTCTCTCTCTCTTTCTCCCTCTCTCTCTCTTTCTCCCTCTCTCTCTCTCTCTCTCTTTCTCCCTCTCTCCATCTCTCTCTCTGTTTATCTCTCTCCCCTCTGCGTGTCCCTGCAGGCTGATGATCTATAGACATAGTCGAGGCTGCTTGGTGTCTCTCCATCTGGCTGCCTAGGCTCCGTCCATAGAAGGAGCGCCTGTCAATTGCTGTTGTTTTTATCGACTCATCTGCTCGACCAGGGCTTCCATCACAATTATCATCTTTTAGGAATACATTTTCATGAATATATTAGCGTCCTGTCGGCCATTTGGTGTGATGTTTGTTTTCACACCGTCAGTCAGCAGCCAGAAACCTCACATCAGCCAAGCGGCCGGCCATCCATCTGGTATAGGACAGAGAACGGACTCTAGGATAGAGGGGCTCCCTGTAACATTGGGATAGCATAGAGGGGCTCCCTGTAACACTGGTATAGGATTGAGGGGCTCCCTGTAACACTGGTATAGAGGGGCTCCCTGTAACACTGGGATAGGATAGAGAACGGACTCTAGGACAGAGGGGCTCCCTGTAACACTGGTATAGAGGGGCTCCCTGTGACACTGGTATAGAGGGGCTCCCTGTAACACTGGTATAGGACAGAGGGGCTCCCTGTAACGCTGGTATAGGACAGAGGGGCTCTCTGTAACACTGGTAGAGGACAGAGAATTGGCTCCCTGTAACACTGGTAGAGGGGCTCTCTATATCAATGGTTGGATAAGGAAACAGTGTTTAATCTATTTATAAGACGGTGTACGTTTTCAACAATGCTTGGATGCTAGAGTGGGAAAACTGATATAGGCTGCTGGTTTTCCCATGTTTCTTTATTTAAATGTTTTCTATCAAAACGTTTTTTCCCCTAAATATATTCTATGTTTATTTTCTGCAAATTTCAAAAGTAGCTTGAAATACCAATGAAGTATTACTTCCTGTCACTCTACCAACTTCCAAAAGGAAGAATCCCTGTTTGGCCCAAACTGCGCGGATGCCTTGTTGTTGCAGCAGCATGTAAGGGTCAGGGAAGAGTGATTCACTGTCGCGCTGCTCCTCTCCTTAAAAACCAGGAAGCACCCCATCAATTACCGGCTAAGCAGACATACTGAACCCCTCACTCTGAACCATGGGAGGGCCCGCCTGTCAGTCCTGCGCACGTGTGTGTGTGTGTGTGTGTGTGTGTGTGTGTGTGTGTGTGTGTGTGTGTGTGTGTGTGTGTGTATGTGTGATTGTGTCAGCACCATGATAGATGCACTGGAGGCTCATGCTGCCCCCAATAATGCTCTCATGAACCAACAGCTGTACAAGTGCACACACACACACACACACACACACACACACACACACTTACAAACCCTCTAAAACACAACACACTTCTACACAGACACACACACGCACACACACACACACACACATACACACACACGACACACGCCTACACTAACAGACAGATAGTCTTCTGTGCACATGAACAGTAAATGTGTGAATGTTAATAACTAAGTTGATCCTGACAGTTAATTAAGGTGAGCGTTGAGTGAAACGTGAGACGATGCTTGAATCCACGGAGGCTTGCTGCTAATTATACTGTTGCCACTTTGATGTCCAATAGTCATTAAAGATTCAATTGGCTCTGGAGAAAAATTAATAGAGCATTAATCAACATGCGCTAATTAGCTAATAACATGTTAATTAAATCCGGTATTTAAAGTTGTGAGACATGTAATGCTTACTCTACCATGCACACTTATATTCCGGTCCTGGGACAGTGCGTATGTGTGTGTGTGTGTACGTGCGTTTGTGTGTGTTTGTCTCTCTGTGTGTGTTTGTCTGTCTGTGCGTGAGTGTGGGTGTGTTTTTCTGTGTGTGTGTGTGTGTGTGTGTGTGTGTGTGTGTGTGTGTGTGTGTGTGTGTGTGTGTGTGTTTGTCTCTCTGTGTGTGTGTGTGTGTGTGTGTGTGTGTGTGTCTGTGTGTGTGTTTTTAAGTGTGTACGTGTGTGTGTGTGCATGAGGTGACAGAGTCAATGGAATTGACACAGTGTCGAATGAATTTCCTCCACATCTCTCTGGAGGGATTTCCTCCATCTTAACCCCGTATCCGTAGTAACAGCCTGTTGTCACCACAGAGATAGAATAGATAGAATGGTCCGCGTGTCTCATTCCAGACAGATTTAGACAGGGACTCCCACGGTAACATAACTCATCCCTAACTACCATGTTCCCACTGACTACTATATTAACTGTCTGTCCCGTCTCTATTTAACTAGACTGGTTCTGGCGGACAGTTGATCTGAATAGGAATACGGGTTCTACTCGACCCAACTCTACGTTTAACTATCCCATCTATTTAAGAGCGGTCGATGGCGGCAGATAAACCAAAGTGGAATGTGTCTAAACAGCCAGCGGATCGATGGCCGCTAGCAGCTAGCAGTTGTCCGTGCACAGCGGAGAATGACAGAAAGCCAATAGAACAGTTCGTCTCCTGCTCTCCAGCTCTGAGCTGCTCGTTCTGCCCTCCTAATGGAAAATCAATAGGGCTCGCTGGTGTAAAACGCTTGACTTGACTATGGCTTTTCTACCGCTTACTCTCTCCCGTTGTGTGGGGGAATGCTTCCATAAGCTATAGGACACCTTTTATTTCTGCAGCAATTAAACTGCAGGAGAAACTGAACTTTCAGTGGATTCTTAAGGACTGCAGGTCTGATGAGATGCAGCTTACAGCTATAGGCCTACTGTACTGCTGGCCTTTTTCTTCACAGTAGAAACCATCTTGTAGGCCATGTACTACATGGATACAGGAACCATTCATGCATTTTTGCTACACATAGTGATGAATCCAATCATAACTTTTGACTCTACATGCACTCTTTATAAATCTGTAAATACAAAATTCTAAGAAGAGCACACCTTCCTACCATGACGTTTTATAAGAACGTCAGAACATGAACTAACCCCCCCCCCCTCCCCACCAGATCAATGGCTTTGATGGCGAGGTAATGAGTGAGCTTATTAGGTCACAAAGCTTTGCTGTGAAACAGCTGGCCTTGTCTGACTAATGAATCGTGAAACAATCCGGCAGTAGCCATTTGTGTTTAGATCAGTAAATATGGCGCTCTACAAGAGGCAGAGCAGCGCCTGTTCTCCAGCTGGGAGTACAGATGGTGAGGGTGCTGCTGGAGCACACACACACACACACACACACACACACACACACGCACGCACGCACGCACACACACACACACACACACACACACCCACGCACAAACACGCACTCACGCACACACACACACACACACACACACACACACACACACACACACGCACTCTCTCTCACACACTCACACACACACATGCAAGGCTGCTACCCCACTGCTGGGCCTCTCTGACTGACAACTTTACTTTCATATCCCCTTAGACACTTGCCCCGCACCAAGATCAGTCCCTGAATACTACAGGGGGAGACGGGGGGATAGAGGGAGGAGAGGAGGGAGACAGGGGAGGAGAGGAGAGGAGGAGGAGACAGGGGGAGGAGGAGGAGGAGGAGGAGGGGTAGACAGGGGGAGGAGGAGGAGGAGGAGGAGGAGGAGGGGAGAGGAGGAGGAGGAGGAGGGGGGGGGAGACAGGGGAGGAGGAGGGGGGAGGAGGGGGGGAGACAGGGGGAGGAGGAGGAGGAGGAGGGGGGGAGACAGGGGGAGGAGGAGGAGGAGACAGCCGAAGGAGAGGAGAGGAGGGGGAGACAGGGGGAGGAGGGGGAGGAGGAGGAAGAGGAGACAGCCGAAGGAGAGGAGAGGAGGGGGAGACAGGGGGAGGAGGGGGAGGAGGAGGAGGAGGAGGAGACAGAAGGGGAGGAGAAGGAGCCAAAGCAAAGAGAAATGTCCTCCTGCTATTTAAAGACATGATCACCTAATTAACCTTGGAAAGGAAATGACTAATTCTGGGGCCACCCCCCCCCCCCTCCCCCCCACCCCCCACCCACACACACCTAGAGGAGAGAGGGAGGGGGAGAGCGGAGGGGTGCTGGAATCCGATTGAGAAGTATTCTGCCTGTCTGTGTTAAAACACATCCCTGACACCCGCCGTTATTTGAGAGAGAATTGTAAAGACGCTGGTCAGACAGACAGGAGACGCTGGAGTGGTGATGGGAGAGACAGGCTCTGTATAATACACAACATAAACACAGCATCAGTCAGCAGCATTCACACACAAACACACACACAGACAGGACACAGGAACTATAGTTTTAAAAGGGGTTTTCTCACGCGGCATGCCCTGATGGAAAAAGAGAGGTGAGTGGAGAGAGAGAGAGAGAGAGAGAGAGAGAGAGAGAGAGAGAGAGAGAGAGAGAGAGAGAGAGAGAGAGAGAGAGAGAGAGAGAGAGAGAGAGAGAGAGAGAGAGAGAGAGAGAGAGAGAGAGAGAGAGAAGAGAGAGAGAGAGAGAGAGAGAGAGAGAGAGAGAGAGAGAGAGAGAGAGAGAGAGAGAGAGAGAGAGAGAAAGAGAGAGGAGGGGGGCGACCTTGAAGATAGGGACGCCATGACAGACATCAAAGACTTATTTAATGTGTTTTCAAGGTAAAACGATCCCCTAACGACCCCCCCCCCCCCCTCCCCCTCCCCTCTCGATGCAGCGGGCTTAAAAGGAGTTGGATGTCCCATCGTCATAACCATAGCCTGGAAAAAAGAATGACAAGATGACAGCCATACATCATTCTGTATTATTCATAATTATATATTTATATCACATGTATCAAGTAATTATGTATTTTTATCAAAACCTAGTGATCGTATACAGTAATTATATCGTATATATTAGACAAATATTGTTTATATGTAGTGCATATAATTAAATGTAATAGAATATTACTAAACATAATACAACCCCAGTAAAAGCCAATACATTATTTAACATATATTTGAAAGATAATGGCAGTAGGATTTTTATCTTTTAGACTCATAATCTGTTCACTCACTTGATAGAAAGGACAATACATCTGTAATTGAAATGTATGAATTGTTAAGTAGTCAGTTTGTATGTATATTGTTAGGTTCTCTTGTGTTTAATAAACAGCGGCAGGGTGAGGTTGTGTTTTATAAAGTACAGCAGTGTGAGGCTGTGTTTTATAAAGTACAGCAGTGTGAGGTTGTGTTTTATTAACAACAGCAAGAGTGCGGTAGAGATTAATAAACTACAGAAGTGTGAGGTTGTGTTTTATTAACAACAGCAGTGTGAGGTTGTGTTTTATTAACAACAGCAGTGTGAGGTTGTGTTTTATTAACAACAGCAGTGTGAGGTTGTGTTTTATAAACTACAGCAGTGTGAGGTTGTGTTTTATAAACTGCAGCAGTGTGAGGTTGTGTTTTATAAACTGCAGCAGTGTGAGGTTGTGTTTTATAAACTACAGCAGTGTGAGGTTGTGTTTTATAAACTACAGCAGTGTGAGGTTGTGTTTTATAAACTGCAGCAGTGTGAGGTTGTGTTTTATAAACTACAGCAGTGTGAGGCTGTGTTTTATAACGTACAGCAGTGTGAGGTTGTGTTTCAAAAGTACAGCAGTGTGAGGTTGTGTTTTATAAAGTACAGCAGTGTGAGGTTGTGTTTAATAAACTACAGCAGTGTGAGGTTGAGTTTTATAAACTACAGCAGTGTGAGGTTGTGTTTTATTAACAACAGCAGTGTGAGGTTGTGTTTTATAAACTACAGCAGTGTGAGGTTGTGTTTTATAAAGTACAGCAGTGTGAGGTTGTGTTTTATAAAGTACAGCAGTGTGAGGTTGTGTTTTATAAAGTACAGTATTGTGAGGTTGTGTTTTACAAACAGAAGCATTGTGAGGTTGTGTTTTATAAACTGCAGCAGTGTGAGGTTGTGTTTTATAAAGTACAGCAGTGTGAGGTTGTGTTTGATAAACTACAGCAGTGTGAGGTTGTGTTTTATAAACTACAGCAGTGTGAGGCTGTGTTTTATAAAGTACAGCAGTGTGAGGTTGTGTTTTATAAACTACAGCAGTGTGAGGTTGTGTTTTATAAAGTACAGCAGTGTGAGGTTGTGTTTTATAAAGTACAGCAGTGTGAGGTTGTGTTTTATAAAGTACAGCAGTGTGAGGTTGTGTTTTATAAACTACAGCAGTGTGAGGTTGTGTTTTATAAACTACAGCAGTGTGAGGTTGTGTGTTATAAACTACAGCAGTGTGAGGTTGTGTTTTATAAACTACAGCAGTGTGAGGTTGTGTTTTATAAACTACAGCAGTGTGAGGTTGTGTTTTATAAAGTACAGCAGTGTGAGGTTGTGTGTTATAAACTGCAGCAGTGTTGTGACGTAAGGTAGGACCATCTGAAGCATTATACTGTGGTGTTAGGCAGACAGTCTATTCTGGAGCTGTTGATGATGAGGAGTTAAATGCGTTTCATCTCCAACCCCCCCCCCTCCCCTATTTCCTTTCCAAACGCCCTCCTACCCCCTCCAGCCCTCCCTCTCCACACCCACCCGCCCCCTCCCATCCTCCATCCTCTTCCTCTCCTTACCTTGCCCCCCCCCCCCCCCCGCCCCGCTCCCTGTCAATGCTCCGTTGAGCATCATGACCCTTGGCCGCGTTGGGAAACGACTTAACTCAACTGTCACATTGAATCAGGCCAATAAAGAGATCAGATAAATGTTATTACAGAGCGGGAAAAGATCATTTCTAGAGAGAAATTGAGGATGACCTTTCCAGATTATTCCTGGCTGCTTCTCCTTCCAACCCCCCTGCTGGATAAATCACTGGCTCTTTGTTCAGACTTGGTGTCCTGGAACCTCTCTGACACACACACACACACTATACACACATAGTACACTTACACACACACACACACACACACACACACACACACACACACTACACGTACATGCACGCACACACACACACACACACACTACATGTACATGCACGCACACACACACACACACACTACACATACACGCACGCACGCACACACACACACACACACACACACAGACACCGTCAGTATCTGTCTGTCTGTCCCCTGTGGTGTTGTCTTACAAATTTTTCAAACCACATCCATTTCAGAATCCTCTCCACCAATAAGAGAGGATCTTACTGCTGACATAGAGCCGCCATGGTAACCGACACTGACTGTGGTGCCCACTCACTTCAGCCGGAAACAAGTCATTTAGCAAACACTACAACCCCCAACCAGCCAGGCTCCCAAGTGCTGCCTTCAACACCATTAACAATACTGCCTTTTGTCATCTGATCTGAACAGGAAACACAATGGATCAATGCAATCATATCCACTTTGTTTAAGGTCAGAGGTCATTTACTACGGGAGAAACCTGTACTCCTAGTTGTGTGTGGATGACATCATCCTCAGGGGAGGCACACCTGCTGCAGCGTCTAAAGTGCAACAGGAACAGATGTGTTGAAATGAGTTCAAGACACAAGCGAACCCGAACACACACATTACACACACACACACACACACACACACACGCACACACACAGAGCGTCCCCCTCCCTCCCTCCTTGGTATGTCCTCTGCCTGCCAGCCTTCTGCTCCCTCTGACAGCCCAAGCTGTCTGCTGACCACTTCATTCAGGCCTGGCAGCCCCGGCCCACAGAGAGGCCAGACTGGGAGAGGAGTCCAGCCTTAGAGAGAGAGGAGGAGGAGGCCAACCTGGGAGAGGAGGAGGCGTCTGTCTGTCTGTCTGTCCATCCATCAGTCCGCCCGATTGAGGAGTTTTGATTTTAGAAACCAAAGACAGTCTGCTTTTACTGGAACTCATAGAAGACCCATCACTTTATCAAGAACAAATGGATGAATAAAGTAATAGTACAGAGAAAGTCACTAAAAAAACAATGTAATTGTAAAAAAAATTATTTGAGAATTATTTTAAAGAAATATGTTTAACTCTCTTTAGTTGTGGTCCAATTATGTATTGTGAAGATCTAAATAGATTCCCAAATCATGGTTTGTTGTCATTCACACAAAGGGTTAACGGAATGTATTGTGCAGTGTGCACCTAACAGAAACTACGAGAACAGCACTCAAAACAATTAGCCTTCAGTAATAATACAAATTAATCAGGCAATAATGATCACAACTAACTAAATACAATTATCATGACAATATCAAGCTTAGTTAATTTAATTCATCCATTTGATCATTTGAGTTTTGTTTCAAGTAAAAAATCGTATTATTTTGCCCTGGCTATAAACACTGTCACGACGTTGACTATAAATAGAGCTAGTTGATCTAGCGAAGGGCCTGTGGACGATGACCAGCTAATGGATGCAGCCACCTCCTACGTTTCACTGCTGTAGGTGTCAACGAGGGAGGGCTCGGACCAGGCAACACTTTATGAAAGCTATTACAGTTTACAGCGCGCCATCTCTCAGGATTTCTATTGACAGGAGTTTCACAAATAATGGTCGTTTACGGGCCGAGAACAACCGTATTATTCCAGAGCCGTAGGTGTAGACATCCCGGTAATAAAGCAAAGAAAATAAAGACTTCTGGGAGAGGAAATGAGGTATGAATAACCATCACCGTGACGACAATTACCCCGCGAGCCGAGGAAACGCCGTATTTGTAAAATTATCCCTGTTCCTGTGGTCTTGACCCTGTGATGATGATCGGCGGCATGCTTGAACTCCTCTTGAACTGTCGATAGTCATCCGAGGAACGCCGTCGTTACCACGGAGACAGACGGGGGCGTCACCGTTAAAATCCCCGCGTTTACGAGGGGAGGAAGATTATTACAGAACAGCCATATTTCTGCTCTGGGCAGCTGGACTTCAGGTCGCACATGATGCATCCCATAATATGCCAGAATAATACTTTATTGGCAATTAGCTTCATGATGTATTTGGAGCGTGAGTTGATGACAGCCATGATAGCTCTCCGTGTGTGTCTAGCGAGTGTGGAAAGTTATTGCAAAACATATTTGTTTACAATACACAACACATTTGGCTGAATGCCAGTAAAAGTAAATTTAATTGTAAAAAAGAAATTGTAACATAGAAGAAAAACAATGTAGGGGATTTCATCAGCTTATAATAGAACCAGAACTGGATCCATAACTAGTGATAACCGGTAAGATCCCCAGCAGCCATCAGAGCTGGTACTTGGTACCTCGGAGCTCAGATCATTGGAGGCTTATGGTTTTCCTGGACATATTCCATTATGTGTATGTAAATGTGGGTGTACTGGGTCAAAACGGGTGTCTGTGTGTGTGAGAGAGACTGTGTGTGTGTGTGTGTGTGTGTGTGTGAAGACGCAGGAACAGAGAGTCGTCTGCAGTGCGAGTGTGAAGGGGGACAGAGATGAAGGTGACACCATGTCTCTCGTCTCTACGGGGGGTGTCTGGGAGACGAGCAGAGTTGAGAGAAAGGCCACGAGTGTCCACTCCACACATCCTGTGCTGGATGATGTCACTAGACGCACACACACACTAGAGTCCCCCCGATACGCACACACGCAAGATACCCCCACACACACACACACAGCCATAAAGATACACTCTATAACACACATGCACAGACAGACACACTAAAGAAGAATGTTCAGCACCCTAGTTGCCCTTGAAATTAGGACTTGGAGAACCTGCTAATATTTTTGAATGAACGAGATATGTTTAACAAAAATGATCATGAATTTGAGCACGGTGGGCACAGCCACAGGCAGCACGGTGGCTCGGTGGTTAGCACTGTTGCAAGAAGCAACAGCAAGAAGGTCCTGGGTTCAATCCCCACCTGACCCGAGGGCGTTTCTGTGTGGAGTTTGCATGTTCTCCCCGTGTTCGCGTGGGTTTCCTCCGGGTGCTCCGGATTCCTCCCACTGTCCAAAAAAACATGCAGGTTAATTGGTGACTAAATTGCCCGTAGGTGTGAATGTGAATGTGAGTGTGAGTTGTTGTGTGTCCCTATATGTTGGCCCTGTGATAGACTGGCGACCTGTCCGGGGTGTACCCTGTGTCCGCTCGGATAGGCTCCAGCCCCCCCGTGACCCTGTACAGGATAAGCGGTAAAAGCTAATGGATGGATCATGAATTTGAATAATAACACTTTATTCCATGTTATCATGAATCAATTATTAAAGAGTCAAAAGCATACAGCAGGCATATCCCAGGAGTCCTGAGCTCTACCCCCCTGTACACTACACTCAAAACAATAATAATAATTCAGTTTTTAGTACTTTTCTCAAGGACTAATAGCGCTTTACAGATTGGTTGTCAATTAGTACACACAACTATCACTCACAACAATCAGCCTGGGTGATACCACAGCAGCCAATTTGCGCCAGACTTGCTCACCCAACATACTGCATCGGTACAGACACAGACACACAAACTCGGGTTCCATTGGCAGTGCCTTGTTCAGGGCACTGATGTTAGGAGTATTAACCCTAACATGTTTTTGATGGTGGGAGGAAACTAGAGCACCCGGTGGAATCCCAGACAAACACGGGAAGAACATGCAAACTCCACACAGAAAGGACCTTGAGTCAACTGGGGTTCAAACCAAGGCCCTTCTTTCTGTGAGGCAACAGTGCTAACCACTGAACCACAGTGCTAACAGTGCTAACCACTGAACCACCGTGCTAACAGTGCTAACCACTGAGCCACCGTGCTAACAGTGCTAACCACTGAGCCACCGCGCTAACAGTGCTAACCACTGAGCCACCGAACTAACAGTGCTAACCACTGAGCCCCTATGCTAACAGTGCTAACCACTGAGCCACCATGCTAACAGTGCTAACCACTGAGCCACCGAGCTAACAGTGCTAACCACTGAGCCCCCATTCTAACAGTGCTAACTACTGAGCCACCATGTTAACAGTGCTAACCACTGAGCCACCGAGCTAACAGTGCTAACCACTGAACCACCGTGCTAACAGTGCTAACCACTGAGCCACCGTGCTAACAGTGCTAACCACTGACCTAACAGTGAACCACTGAACCACCGTGCTAACAGTGCTAACCACTGAGCCACCGTGCTAACAGTGCTAACCACTGAGCCACCATGCTAACAGTGCTAACCACTGAGCCAACATGCTAACAGTGCTAACCACTGAGCCACCGTGCTGCCATAATGATACACAAACATTGGAAAATGGACAGGGACGTCACTCAACAATGTATCTATCTAATGTACTACGCTGTCTAATCAAACGATCTGTTCAATAAATGCTCTATTACCTTTCTGACAAAAGGTCTGACATGGCAGTACATCAAGAAGTGTTTACAGTGACAGAACATTTTGAATTGTAAGGAGTGTTTACCGAACTGAATTTAATTGAACTAAACTGAACTAAACTGAACTGAACCAAACAGAACTGAACTTAAGTAAATTGAATTGAATTGATGTGATTGATTGATTGATTGAATTGATCCCTGCAGAGCAGTATCTTTCTCTGAGTGGTTTACCCCGGTGCTGCATACGTGTTACTGCAGAGCAGAGGGGCTTTACCCCACACCCTGTAGATGTGTTACTGCAGAGCAGAGCAGAGAGGCCCAAGGGGAAGAAAACAAAATGTCAGCAATAACACAAAGGACCTTGGTTTAACATTTCACCCCCACCCCCCCACTATGCCCCCAGACCCAGAGATAGCACCACGCTGGCATGTTGCTGCACTGTTCACATTGACTGAACCATCCCCGGGCTAGACTTGACCATCTAAAACGCGCGCACGCACACACACACACACACACAAACACAAAAATACAGACACAGACACACACACACATGAAAATATACAGATACACACACAACACACACACACACACACAGAGAGAGACACACACGCACACAAAGACACACACAGACCCACACACACACACACACACACACGCATTCACGTTCAGTCAAGTATGCGCACTAAGATATGAACACAAAAACACATTTATCACTACATTAACGTTTACCAGATAATAAATGTCTTCCTTGTCACACTAACAGGAACGTTTTAATTTGCAGTTATTAACTTTTATTTGATCCAACATCATGTCATCTGTACTTGGGGGATGAAAGTGAAGTCATTTAGGAAGTGATGTTTGATGAGGAGCAGTGATGAGAACTTTAGATGACTTCTCTCTGAAGCAGATCGTTATTCGATTAATTAAACAACAGCAACGATTGGCCGAGGTCGCCATGACAACCGCCACGCCAAACTCCCGTAGCTACAGCCTCAGAAGGACACATGACTGTCTGCTTGTCAATCAACACACAGTCACCCCCCACCCTCAACTCCATGCTAACACCCACACAATCTCTCCTCCTCACACTCCTCCTCTCCTCCTCTTCTCCTCTCCTCCTCTCTTCCTCTTCTCCTCTCCTCCTCCCAGCTCTCCTCTCCTCCTGCTTCTGCCTCCGTTCTTTACTC
>JAPMUY010001836.1:87500-103128 GCA_026901105.3 Galaxias olidus
AAAAAATGAACAGAAACAATGACAGAGACAAAGAGTAGACTACTTACCAAACAGAAAAAGTTTTTAAAAGGTCAGCAAGAACTCTCCCTTCTCCTTCTGTCAATTCTACTCTCCTGTCTGTTTGTCTTTCTCCTCCCCTGTTCGGTTCTGTCCCCTCTCTCTTTATTTCCTCTATCTGTCCATCTATCCTTTCTTTCCTCTCCTCTCTCGCTCCCTTTGTCTCGCTCCCTGTTTTAATTAGCCATTGGAGCACACGCACCGTTTTCACTCTAGCAGAACATGTAACAATTACAGCTGATGGCCCCGTATTCCTCCCAGCACTGCTCCGTCAGAGACACACAGCGGCTATTCAAACAGGCTTTCCTTGTCTTGTACGGTGATAGGTGTCAGGGTGAGGAGGAAGCTAGCAGCATCACGTCCTAATCAAAATGAACACTCAAATTACAGCATTATCCCCACCACACTTGTATTTTAAAACTGTCATTTAGTGAGAGGATGAAATCAAATGAACACATTTATTTGGCTTTCTTTTCGTATTAACAGCCGGGTTGGGCTGCCTCTAATCAGCCCCTGTGTGGAACATTGGGACAGACAGAGCCACTGATTGGCCATTAGAATGCAATACACAGTTAATATTCTCCATGACGATCGCCACGGATACCTCTAGCAGAACACATAACGACGTCCAATGAGGTCGTCTGATTTCCAGCTCACCTCATTTCAAATATCAATCTTAGACTCTGGTAGAACAAATGAGAAGAAACCTGAGATCAGGTTCAATCAGCTGCTACTTTTACGGGTTTTGATTATTCCCTTTAAGATGATCTATATTAAGGCAATAGGGTCCAATACAGTTATCCGATTAATACTAAAGAGAACGATTTACATACAAAAAATATTTCGCTATTCAAAGAAATATTTAAAGTAAGTTTTTTTTTAAACTAAATGAAGAATAGTAACAATTGAATGTGTGGACAATATTTTTGGGTAAATAGTCAGAGAGATTCCCTATGACCTTTGACCTGTTGTTACCCCTTTTGACCGCAGCCTGCGAAAGTAAGTGAGCAAGACATTATAAACAGCAAAAAAATCTAACGTAATCCAATCACTGTATGAGAATAAACAATACATAAATCAAAACAAATTATTTTCTCAAATTCATAGTTCCCCTGAAGTGATTCAACGCAAAACAATTCAAAAACAATTCATAAATATTCCCACAGTAAATCCTTTCAGCTGCAGCATAGAGCTCCCTATCTTTTCTAGCCTGTCTGTCTGCCTGAGTGTTCACCTCCCTACCTGTCTCTCTGCCCGTCTACCTGTCTGCCAGTCACAAACACACAGACACCGCTGTTTCACAGTGACAGCAATGGACACCGAGCGTCTAGTTTGTCCTCGGGCCACGTGTGTCACTGTCGAGAGGCTCACCAAGGAAATCACTGGAGAGGTTTGGTTTGGGGGCGATGTGAGAGCTGACACTGCCGTGCTGTCATAGCGATGCCCTTCCCCTCCATCAACCAATCCCCTGCCTCCCTCCACCCGGCACCGCGGCTCACACCTGACCTGACCAGAGTGGGGAGGGGCACTGGGGCCGTGATTGACACCTTCACCGATGACCTGTAAACACCTTGAGATCTCAGCAGCGCCTAGGGCGTGGGGGGGGGGGTTATAGTATCCCAGTCTTCCTACTCCTTCTCATCGTTGTAAGCTCCCCTCCTTCTCCTGCTGTTGTACTCTCTGTTCTTCTGTCCTTGTCTCCCTTTTCTGCATAATCCCCATCTTCCTCCTCCCTGCCCTTTTGCTCCTCTTCCTCCTCCCTGCCCTCCTCTTCCTCCTCCTCTCGTTCTCCACCCTGCCTGTGTGATGCGAGCTGACTTGTCAGGGAGAGTAAAGAGATGCCGAGTGACTTGGCACCTCTGGTGATGTCAGGGGAGCGGGCAGTCCCGGCTCAGCTGCTTCCTGTACGGACAGGAAGAAGACTTGTTCACTCGACAGGAGCAGACAAGCAGCAGAGTGCTGCCCGCCATCCCCTGCCCGTCCCCTGCCCGTCCCCTGCCCGTCCCCTCCCTGTCCCCTCCCTGTCCCCTCCCTGTCCCCTGCCCGTCCCCTGCCCGTCCCCTCCCTGTCCCCTGCCCGTCCCCTCCCTGTCCCCTGCCCGTCCCCTGCCCGTCCCCTGCCCGTCCCCTGCCCGTCCCCTGCCCGTCCCCTCCCCGTCCCCTCCCCGTCCCCTGCCCGTCCCCTGCCCGTCCCCTCCCTGTCCCCTCCCTGTCCCCTCCCTGTCCCCTGCCCGTCCCCTCCCTGTCCCCTGCCCCTCCCCTCCCTGTCCCCTGCCCATCCCCTCCCTGTCCCCTGCCCGTCCCCTCCCTGTCCCCTGCCCGCTGCTCTCTGCTTCCTCTCACACGAGGACAGCTGCTTCTCATCTCGCTGTGTGTGAGGAGAGGAGAGGAGAGGAGAGGAGAGGAGAGGAGAGGAGCTAGGTAATGTGCAGCAGCTCCAGCTGAAGGGAGGCCATGTGTGACATTTTGTCAGCGGCGTCTTCTGTTGTGTTTTGTTTTGTTCCGTGCTCCGACGAGGCGCGGGGAAGGAGGCAAGTCGCCGCGGCGACGGCCAACGTGCAGAGGAAGTCAGGAACGCCAGCGAATACACCTCACTGCTCGTCTCCCCCCCCCCCAACTCCTGATGACACCCCCTCCGACAAGTTAAAATCCTTGTGTTTCTGGAAGTCAAGCAGAAAGTCAGCCCTCTGAGGCGGTGGGGACGAGGATGACGATGATGAGGATGAGGATGAAGCTCGGTGAAATCTAATGGGCTGTGTACTCAGCGCCTGTCTGCCTGCCTGCCTCCAGTCTGCTACTCCCTCTGTTGATTTATACACTGAGACTCCCCGTGTTTTAATCAGCTCTCTGGTATCGCCTGCGCCCATGGCTCCCCTTCTGCATCACTGTCCCCCCCCCCCCCCCCCCCCCAACGCACATTAACAGCCCAAACATCATCAGCCCGCTGACAAAACGGGGGTTCCGAGCATGATGGGTGAATATAGCATTTTGAAAATGGGCCCCTCGTTCGCGCTATCCTCCTCCTATCTCCATGACGATGGCGGTGCCCTGCTCCAGGACGGGAGAGGGTCGTATCTCTCCTGAGGAGGAGGCCATTTCAAGGGTGCATTAATAAACACCACTTTCTGTCATCTGATCCTGCATGCTCTGCATATTTGTTTCCACAAAAAGGGGGGAAAAGACAGAGGACAATACTGATGACAGCTAGACCACCTTATGACAGCTAGGCCTCACTGTCAGAACAAGAAAAGAAAAGTATTACAAAACTTAACCTTAGTTAAATGAATAGCCCAATAAACAGCTGCAAACCTTTTATAAAATACAAAAAGACGACAGCATTTTAATGTAAACATAATTACCTTGGCTAAAGTTGAAGTCTAATTAAATGAAAAGTTATCTTTCTTCTGTTTACTTGGCGGTTCTTCCCTGGAGTGTGATACCTGGAGACACCACGGGGAGGCCAGGTCTGGTCAGCTAAAGGCTGGGCCGCGTCTTGACCTTTCCAGCCAAATGTCAGCGTGTCTGAGGTGTTGTACCATAATGAGCTCTGACTGGGGTGTGTTGCTGTCTGATCCTTAGAGCAGCGTGTCTGAGTCGTACTGGACCCTTCATTAACAGGCCCATCACGAGGGGCAGTGGGCTAATGATACCCTCCAAACGAGGGGGGGGGGGGGGGGTGATGCTAGTTTCCTCCCCAACCCTTTGTCTCCCCCGAACCCCCCCCCCCCCCCACCTCCCCACCCCAGATTACCCCCCCCCCCAGCCACGAGCCATCTCTCTGCTGTCTTTCCAGATGAAAACACAACTGTTGTGTAGCTCTGTAAAAGACACATCAGCCATGTATCTAAAAGCACTCTCTAATGTGTCGTTGTACCAGATTTAACTACAGACCGTTCCGTCAGATGTGAGCAGTGATAGGTCTCTGGGCTAATATGCTACGTTCCATGGACAGGAAGAGGGGGTCATTAGTCTCTTCTGTCAAATACACTATGTTCCACAGTAAAAACAGGGATCTATACAGGCTAATATGCTATGTTCTACCGGAAAAAATAGATCTGTACAGGCTAACATGTTCTACAGGAAAAAATAGGTCTGTGAAGGCTAACATGTTCTACAGTAAAAACATAGATCTATACAGGCTACTATATTCTACAGTAAACACATAGATCTATACAGGCTACTATATTCTACAGTAAACACATAGATCTATACAGGCTAATATATTCTACAGTAAACACATAGATCTATACAGGCTACTATATTCTACAGTAAACACATAGATCTATACAGGCTAATATATTCTACAGTAAACACATAGATCTATACAGGCTAATATGTTGTACAGCAATAACATGGATCTACACAGGCTAACCTGCTCTGTCCTTCACTGGGGGGTGGGGGGCTATTTAGCCTCTGCTGTCTAATGTGCCATGGCCTTCAGTCAGAGGGGGGTCTTTAGCCTGCGACACGCTCTGACATTTGCCGCTAGCTGCTCTGCTCCGTTCAGCAGATGACTAAAGCAGGAGGAAGTGAGTTGAGAGCGTCGCCAATTAAAGGAGGCATCAGACGGGACGAGTCAGCTCAGTGGGGGGGGGGGGGGGGTGAGGTCGCAGAGCACGGAAAGGTCACGTTCTAAAGGAAACCCCGACGTCCGACCCCCTTAGCACAAACAAACACACACACACACACACCAACATTTCCACACATTTCCAAACACACACCCACCCACCCACCCACCCACCCACCCACCCACACACACACACACACACACACACACACACACACACACACACACACCACACACACACACACACACACACACACACACACACACACACACACACACAGAGCCTCCTCTCTGACTCAGGGCAGATGATCACTAATGAGCATTGTGCCTGTTGACTGTGACAGCTCTAACATGAGGCTGGCCAAACCACTGATCAGGTGACAGCCATCTTTACACTCTGTATATACACGAGTCTCTCATTCCATCCTTTATCTCTCTCTCTCTCCCCCCTCCTACTCTGTATATATCTCTTTCTCCTCTTCCACTATCTCTCCATACCTCTCTTTCTTTCTCTTTCTCTCTCTCTCTACTTCTACTCGTCTTTCTCTCTCTTCACTGAGCTGGTCCTGAGAGAGGGATGCCAAATCAACCAGAATACACTCCACAGCAATCAACTATCTGTCTTTATAATTCTATATTTATAAATATAATTGATAACTAGGATTCTATAATTCTCTATGATGTATGTACGCTGATATCTTGTTTGTATGCCGACGGTAGGCAGAGCCATCTCTTTCTGTCTACGACTCCTGTTTTTCTAGTTCTAATGGCCTTCATTCCAAACATTCCAATGTGTTGAACGGTGTTCACACACACACTGATGCAGAGAGAAATATAACTGCATCACACTCAACTCCAATTCTTTGTGTGCGTGTCTCTCTTTCTTTCTCTCTCCCTCTCTGTGAGTGTGTGTGTGTGTGTGTGTGTGTGTGTGTGTGTGTGTGTGTGTGTGTGTGTGTGTGTGTGTGTGTGTGTGTGTGTGTGTGTGTGAGATGTAAGCCATTCAGACAGAGCCGTGATGAATTTGATCTGGACTCCACTGGAATCCTTCCTGAGCAAGAAACAGCAGCCAGCTTCACTGAGCATCTAGCACAAACACACACACACGCACGCACGCACGCACGCACGCACGCACGCACGCACGCACACACACACACACGTTGCTCGTCAAATCTCTTGAGTAGTCCATGGGAGATGACGGAGATGGGTGTTAAGAGACTGGAGTGGCTCAGGAATCAAACCGCAGATGAAAAAGGAAACGTCAGTATTCCCAGCTGGAAAGAATGACCCTTTCGATATTTCACCACGGAGAGCATGTCCTGTGTTTAAAGCCATGGAGCTCTTAAACCAAAGCAGTAGGCCCACTAATTCTCCTCAACAAATACATGTATTACCTACTAAACATAAAAACATATATATATAATAGCCTATATATTAGAAAACAAATATTACAAGTAATACTTTCGTTAAGAAGATCCAGTGAACGTTAGACATTGGACGATGAGAGGATGTGTCAGTCTAGAGGTCTGAGTGACTGGTTGGCTAGCTGACTGGCTGGCTAGCTGAGTGACTGGTTGGCTGACTGGTTGGCTGGCTGAATGACTGGTTGGCTGACTTGCTGGCAGGCTGAGTGACTGGTTGGCTGACTGGCTGACTGAGTGACTGGTTGGGTGGCTGGCTGGCTGGCTGGCTGAGTGACTAGCTGGCTAGCTGACTGGCTGGTTGGCTGAGTGACTGGTTGGCTGACTGGCTGGCTGGCTAGCTGACTGGCTGACTGGCTGGCTGGCTGGCTGGCTGGCTGGCTGGCTGAGTGACTGGCTGGTTGACTGAATGACTGAGTGATCAGTTGGCTGGCTGACTGGCTGAGTGACTAGCTGGCTAGCTGGCTGGCTGGCAGGCTGAGTGATTGGTTGGCTGGCTGGCTGGCTGAGTGACTAGCTGGCTGGCTGGCTGGCTGGCAGGCGGTCGTAGCGTCCAGAAGGCGGGGCGGGGCCCGGGATCACGCTGGCAGAAGGCTGGCGAGGCAGACAGCTGGCACGACGCTGCTCCAATATGTTTCCCTGAAAGAGGCGAGGATATTTCAGAAACCACACGAAAAGAGAAGATTAAAAATAAAATTAGTTAACATCTTGCCCGTTTCACCCCACGATGCACATTTCAGCGCAGGGAACCTGGCGATGGGAGCTGTTTCCATTACTGAGAGAGAGAGAGAGCGAGAGAGAGAGAGAGAGAGAGAGAGAGAGAGAGAGAGAGAGAGAGAAAGGGGGGATGGAGAAGATAAGTTAATTAACGGAAGTCAGCAGTCATCTCTAACACATGAACACACAGACACACTCACACAGACAGAAACACATGCACAAATACGCCCACAAACACCCACACCCCCACACACACACACCCACAGACAGAAACGCATACACACACAAACACACACACACAGACTCATAGAACCTTTCCTCTCTCTATGAATGAGTCTACAGTACTTTACTGCATGCTGCTCACCCATCTTTAGCATATTGTGAATCTAAAATGCAAATTACATCCTTGCCCCCCCTCCCCCCTCCCCTATTTTAACCTCCAATCAGTGTGTCAGTAATGAGCTGTAAAATATGTACCTTAATGACGGAAAGTTGTTTGGTTGTGAGGCAGGCTAATGGCTGCTAATCACGGTCTTCATCCATCTGTTGAGACGCACAGAAACCAACCTCTTCCTCCCCTTGCCTCATTAGACAATTACTCAGCTAACTGGCTTTGTTTAGTCTCTAGCTCTATATATTTCACTCAACAAGCCTTTTTACCGCATTGTTTTTATGACAGGGACTGTTTATTATCACATTTAATATATAACAGACATGGCTTAGCGTCATAAAATTAAATATGAATTGATTTTGTACTTTAGCCAACATGAACTTTTTAATTAAAAATTGTGTCATAATATTTAACTTGTGGAACGTGGACTACATAATGTTATATAAATTAATGTAATTCAAAACCTACTCCTTCCTTGTGGATTTCAAGTGGCAGGCCTTTATTATAAAGCAGAGTTTGTTGAGTAACTCACCCTTCCGTACGCTTCACATGTAAGTGTCACTAGTAAAATACTTCTACCACCGTTGAATGATCAATATTACATTCTACTTGCGGTGCCTGGCTTCCATTAAGACCCCTAGTCTGATGATAGAAGCAAACACTACCAGACAACAGCAATGTTAGACTATCATCACCGACACGTACTGACAGTGATGTGTTTGAGTTTAAAATATTACTGAACAGGGACAACCCTAATGTTGTTAGCTCAGTGTCCATTTCTTCCTGGCCCTCCATGCACTTCCTGAACCCCCCCTCCCCCCCCCTCCCCATAAGTTCCCCCGTCTCCTGCTCTGGTACGAAGCGTTGAGACAACTCCGCCAGGACTACAGATTAGTCCATCTGCTGTCACACTCTCAAGCAGTCCTTCATTATTCACACGCGAGACGGCCTGCTGGGTTTAGGAAGGGGCTCTGACCAGGGACAGGAGAGTGGATACTCATTGAAAAAGGAGACGGCCTACTGTTCTTCACTGGGATTATAAAGGGGCTCTGACCAGGCACAGGAGAGAGGATACTCATTGAAACAGGATTGATTCAATAGGAAAGGAATCCACTGGAGAACACCACCATTACATTAAAAGCTGTCCTACCTAAAAATAAAAAAATGATTAATGAAACACGTATGAACACGCAGGGGCAAGCCTCCTGTGGCCAACGGCAGCTCCATTACAGGAAGGATGTCAGAGACACTTCATGAGTTTTGTTATGCATTAGTAACATGAAGCTTCTGAGACAAAGGCTGCAGCCTGGTTATAGGAGCGAGGGTTTGGATGGGCCCCGTCTGAAGGCCTGGTGGTGTGTCCTCCAAAACGCGCCAGGGCCTGTTTCTCAGCTTAGAAGTGACACATGTGCTCTGTTTTCAAGCCTCTTATCAACACTCGAGTTAGCAGGCTTGCGGTTCACACGTTTTTCATGTGTGGGGCTGTGAGGACGGGAGGCAGCCTGGCTCTTTGGCCACGGTCACCCTGGCGACAGATGGAGAGACCATCTTTAAGTTGAACGGATGGAGAGGAGGATGAACAGAAGAGTTGGCACCGCCGGCTCAACCAGACAAGTTCATTTAGTGGCTTCTCCACTGTCGCCGTGGATAAACAACTATTTAAAAATCCTTAGAGGGAGATCATTATAATAATAATAATAATAATAATTCATTTAGTGTTTAGCGCTTTTCTAGATACTTAAAGCGCTTTACACAATTTGGTCGCCAATTAATACCACAGAACGATCAACGAATGGACCGACAGCTATCAAACACAACACTCAGTCTGAGTGATACCACGGCAGCCAATTTGCGCCAGACTTGCTCACCCAACATATTACGTCTTGCTCACACACATAAGACACACAGACCGACTCCAGTTGAATTGGCAGTGACTGGTCAAGGCACTGGTAGGAGGATGCAGCATGTTTTTTGATTATGCTGTTGACTTCACCGTTATGTTTGGATAATGATAAAATATAAATCTCCAGACACAACAAAAAAAGGTATGTTGTCTAGGATTGAATGTAGGATTCAAATCTGGATTTATGAATAATGAAATCAGAAATAAAGACTGTTTTCACTGGTGATTGTATGTAGGTCAAAGCAAGGCCTAGATAAGTACAATGTTATTGAGATAAACCATTTTAAGATCGCCCCCAAATAAAACAATACCACAGCCCACATTAGATGAATATGTCACAAAAGGACGAATGTGTTTGTGAAATAGTGTAGAGTAATATAGACTCAAATCAGCCTCCGTGTACAAAGTTATACGCTAACCCTATTCAGTCTGTCGACTCTGGTCTATGACAAAAGAAAGCTTTGAATCGCGAAGCACAATTTGTTATGGAATGAATGATGAAATAAGCATTTCTCCTCCTCCTCTCACTGCATTGTGAGGGACAGGTTTGGCTCCAGCAGTTTCTTCCAGAGTAGCTTCAAGGCATTCAATCTTTGTTTATCAAGGTTTTTTCTTCTTTTTGGCTGATTAGCACAACGCTCGTGTTAATTATAGAAATCAGCGCAGTCGCAGCCTTGCAGGAAGAAAAAAAGCAAAGTCCTGCAATTTACTGATTTTTACCATGTGACTGCAGAAACAAAACAGCAACCACTATTATAATTATGAAGACCTTAGCATATTTGGCTAAATTAAACCCCAAAATAAACATACATCTACATTGTGTGGTTAATTATGTTTATGTGTTAATGTGCAGTGTCTCTTCGCGAGTGTCCTAAGCCGTTTACATCAAGCCCACACACACTCCCGGGAAGAAACACTGCATGTAACGTATCCAGAAATAATGCTTTAAGACAATGATATGTGTTCACAATAATAACTGGTCTCAGTATGTTGACACACATTCACGTTAATGCTGCTGACTGCAGTGGTAATTATCTATATTAGGTGTTGTGTTGAATCAGAATCACATGTGAACGAACGGGATTAAATCGACACTAGATTCAGTTGGCAGTGTGCCAGCATGCCAGTGTATTCTGTGTCATAACGAGGGGCTATCTACAACAGAGTGATTCAGTGGAGCAGGTGATGTTCCAGTTTTTTCTAAATGGAGAGAGAATTCTCAAATTTAACATTTATCCTCCTCTTGAAAATACACGGCTAACCAATCTGCTTTTGAAAGTAATTTTTTTAAGTTTCAAAGTCTTGAGGACTAAGCCATGACTCTTCCACTCTGCTGCTTCAATCATAACCAAAAAACACTGTTTACATATCCTAATAGTTTCATTCCTCACCTCTTCCTGTTTACATTAAGGTTGGCCAATCACAACAGAGAGAGGGCGGTCGTAAACCAGGAAGTAAAGTGTTTGACAGAGCGTAACCTTGGAGATGGAATTTTTCTGGTCTTGATGAACATGGCAGTAGATGTCTCCATTCATTTTTAGTATCTGAAGAACTACAGGCTGAAAAAATAGAGTTAGATACGACAACATCTCAATTCATCTAAAAAAAGTTTGACTGTCTTATTTAATTATTAAACGTATATAAAAACTGATTTAATTGAAATAAATGAATTGAATACAATTTATTTCAATAGATGAATACTTAATTCTTGGCTTTTAAAACATAGCCCTGCATATCCTGGCTTTCACGGAAGGGTGGAAAAGGGGCTGCAAGCCACATTGCCTGTAATGTATTCAGCTAGATAGATTGGAGGGGGATGCAGGCAAGGCCACACATCCATTGAGCCACAGAGGGCTGGTGCATCTGTTTGGCCTCATTGCTATGCATGGAGCCCCTGAAGCAGCCCAGCTCGGTGCCGCTCTTACCCTGGGGCCGGGCGCCTTGGCTGGGCCTCAGCCTTGACAGATTAGCGCCCTAAACACACCAGGCTGTGCCAGAGAGACAAGGCCTGCCAGCAACAGCTGTCTTTTAGCATCCATGTGCTAACTCCCTGTCTGACGAAGACTCGTCAGGAACGCAGACTGTCAACAAGACTTGGCCTTCAGCAGCCACCAACATCTTGTAACTTTCTGCTCTGCCTGCACCACTGCCCCCCCCCCTCCCCGCCCCGCTCCTCCCTTCCTCTTCCTCATCCTCACACCATGAAGGAGGGCTTGAGCGCTGGAATATCCATGGTAATAATCACTATGGTAATAAGTCCTGTTTTTTCGTCCACGGGTGTCAACAGCCCTCTTGAACTGTGGCGTTGTGTTAGCCGGCTGCTATGTTAATGACCAGGGAGAGGAGCAAAGTAAACAAATCTGTTAATTGATCCAATCAGGCGCGTGGAGAGCCGCCTGAAATACCTGGAGTCCCGGAGTCAGGCCGGGAGCTTAGAGTGGCTCTAATGGCCCCCACTCAGCCCAGTAATAGCGGCCATGTTGAAAGCTCTGGAGAGGCGCGCGTGCTGTCGAGAGCCAGGCGTTTCGCGGGCGCCGCGGAGACCTCGTCGACCTCCGACCTCCTCAGGGGTGAGGTAAGTTCAACAGCTCCTCCACCGAGACAGGCGCCGAGAGCAGAGAAGATGGGGGGGGGGGGGGGGGCTAATTAAGGTAACGCGGGCGTCTACGTCCCTGTGGAACAGGCCCAGAGAGAGAGTATACTAAACCCTGTCATGTAGGTCAGAGAAGGGCTCTTATGCAGAGCCATGCATATTAATGGCCCCACCGACACGGGGAAGCTCCCAGGGCCTTCACTCAGAGGACCGGGGGTCCCCTCGCTGAAACATATGCAATGCAAATGAAGCCCACGGCTGGTCTCTGCACATGTCCCCGTGGCAAGGTTTAGCCAGAACACGCAGCAATATACATACGGGCCACGGCGGGCTACATGACGCCGGACAGAATCGCCCGGTATCCAGGGATGATTTCATTACAGCAGAAAGGTGTAGAGAACCACAGCCATATGTCATGTTATCTGAAGAAATACATCTAGGATGTGATTAGAGGCCCTGTGAGGTCAACAATCTGTGCGTGTGTTTACACTGCGTGTTTGGAGCTTGACCCCGGGTGTTGCTAAGGAACCAGTGGGGTTGTCTGTGGTGGAACTGGGCCACTGAGTCGGAGCTGACTATAACTCCACACGGTGTGGAGACCCATCAGGGAGCAGCGCTCTGTTTGGACTAAATGACGGCGACTATACACTCCTATTCCCCGTCTCTCAGCGGGACACTGATCTCTGCTAGTTGTGTTTGTGTTCTCCTGTGGTGGTTCTCTTGTCGGGCCTCGCCCTGCATGTGGCGTGGATCTTCAGCTACTTCTCACAAACACTCCGCCACCCTGTCACTCAACGGCCGTTAAGTCCCAGTGCGCTCCCTCCTCTCGCTCCGCTGGCCGCTCCCCGCCTGACGACTGTCTCCACGCCGCGCCGTGTCGCTGATGTGTGACGAGCATCGTGGGTAATCAGATAAGTTGGTCCTCTCCATGACAACGCTGAAGTGAGAGCCAGAGTGCATCTGTCACATTAAGGAGCCAGCCAATCGGAGGGCTCCGTCGCCCGTAAACAAAACAACTAAAGATGTTTTTTGGTTTTTTTTGCACGCGGCCTGCTAAGCGGTGTGAGGTTTGAGGCTCTGCCACGCCGCGCCCCGAGCACAGCCTTCCAACCCTCCTCTCTCCCTTTCAACTCTTTAACCAATTAAAATGGCAGAGCAGAGTGCACATCTGAATATTCATGACAGAATGTTGTGTTATGGATATGGAGAAGAAGAAAAAGGAAGAACAATAAACCCTAATTACCTGGCCAACAGTCTGCCCGGCTGTACCTTCATTAAAACGTCATGGCAACGTGAGTTTTGATGTTTGTGGCGAAGAGCGCAAGCTTTCAACTGTATTGTTTTTAATGAGGTGGAGCCTGCACATTCTGAGTAAACTGTTTTTGGGCCAAAGAAAGCGTGAGGCGGTTAACTTTCCCCCTCTCTGGATGTGTGACTGGCCTGTGTCTGTGCCTCTCTGTAATGAGATAGTGTCTGTCTGTGCCCACATCGCTTCTCTCTCTCTCTCTCTCTCTCTCTCTCTCTCTCTCTCTCTCTCTCTCTCTCTCTCTCTCTCTCTCTCTCTCTATATCTCTCTCTCTATCTCTCTCTCTCTCTCTCTCTCTCTCTCTCTCTGTGTCTCTCTTTCTCTCTCTCTCTTTCTCTCTCTCTCTCTCTCTCTCTCTCTTCCTCTTTCAGGGTCTTAATTGAGCCGTGGCAGTCATTCACAAGCCTATAGCTATATATCCACAACTATAAGCAACGCTAATTCTATTACTTTTTGCTTCAAGCATCCTGGCAAAGTTTGCCCATTATTTATGAATCCCTAGGCTTCGTAAAGAGCCAGCATGAGAGAGAAAAAAGGCCAATTATGGGAATGCAATTTATTAAAATGTAAAACAGTGGCATATTAGTCATCTTGAGTGTAATGTCAAGAGCACAGCTCAGGAAGTATAAAAACCTTGATTTAATAAATGAATGCTGATGATAGGAAATATGCTTCAGGTCAAAGCTCCATGATCTGCTGCTCATGCTGCTGCGTGAGACAGCAGCAGACATCTAATAACAAATTGGACCCTATTAATGACCATGGAGCATCTCATGTACACTATGTGTCAGTGTGTTTTTGAACATATTTACATTCAAACACGTAACGCAACCACTGGAGACACACTGCCATTGTACTTAAGGAACCTCACAGAACAATATAAACCCCTCTTACGGAACCGCATAGAACGCAATAGAACCTCCACAGAACCTGTGTAGAAATACACAGTGTAGAAGCACAGCGGTTCTTATGTTCAACCTCACATAACAATATAAACCCGTCTAGAATCTAATCTAGATCTGCGTTCACTCTTACAGAACCACAGAGGGATGCAACAGAACCTTTGCAGAACCACGTGTAGAACCGTACGACCTTAGGAGCTGTGACTGTAAAGGGGGCGATAAAGCCTGAGTCTCCTTCTCCTCCTCCCTCACCTCCCTCTCCTCCTCCCTGGCCCTGCTGCTCCTCTCTGAGTAGGAGGCTCAGCTCCAGCTCCAGTCACAGAGAGAGAGGGGGGGGGATACAGAGAGAGAGAGAGAAGGGGGGGTAGAGGGAGAGAGGGGTAGAGGAAGAGAAAGGTAGAGAGAGGGAAAGAGAGAAAGAGAGAGGGAAAGAGAGAAAGAGAGAGGGAAAGGGAGCGAGAGGGCCGCTGCCAAAACGCTGCTCATCCAAAGCCATTTGCGGCAGAGTCCATTATCATCATGACTTGTGGTGCCCAATTCCCCGAGATGGAGGCAGGCTTACTGCAGCAGCAAAGCCGCTCTGATGCACAGGCTGCTCCACCTGGCACGCTGCCCCCTTACCCCTAGCCATACCCCCCTACCCCCAACCATACCCCTCTACCCCCCCTACCCCTAACCGTACCCCCTACCCCACCTACCCCTAACCATACCCCCCTACCCCCAACCATACCCCTCTACCCCCCCTACCCCTAACCGTACCCCCCTACCCCACCTACTCCTAACCATACCTGCCTACCCCCTTACCCCCTAACCATCCCCCCTACCTCTAACCATACCCTCCTACCCCCCGTTTCCTAACCATCCCCCCTACCCATAACCGTACCCCTTACCCCACCTACCCCTAACCTAAGCCCCTTACCCCCTTACCCCTAACCATCCCCCCTACTCCTAACCGTTACCCCTTACCCCACCTACCCCTAACTATACCCCCCTACCCCAAACCATCCCCCCTACCCATGGCCATACCTCACTACCCCCCTACCCCTAATCATACCCCCTACCCCACCTACCCCTGGCCATACCCCCCTACCCCTAACCGTACCCCCCTACCCCACCTACCCCTAACCATACCCGCCTACCTCTAACCGTACCCCCTGCCCCACCTACCCCTAACCATACCCCTAACCGTACCCCCTACCCCAAACTATACCCCCCCTACCCCTAACCATACCCCCTATCCCTACAAAGTTGGTGTTATTAATACACAAAAAAATAACATTATTAATTTGCTATAAAACTCCAGCCGTTATCGCCACGACAGTGGACAGCGGTTGATGTTCCGTGATGGAGTTGTTGAGAGAAGGACCAGGGACCCATAAAGTTTAAAACCACCTGAGACAGAGACTTCCCTTTGGGGTATAAAACAAAGAGGGGACCCATCCAGTCAGCTAGCTCCGGATACAGCCAGCATTCACTTTGGAACCACTGGGATCAGAGTCCACATCTGACATTCTCAGAACAGGATTTTTCTATATGATCTTTTGATAAAAAATCTAATTAAGGTGACCTCACCCCCCAGTCCCAGTCTCAGCCTTCAATCCCCAGCCTCCACCCCAGCCCCAGCCTCCAGCAAACGCCTCACCCCACAGCCTCAGCCTCCAACCCCGAGCGTCCACCCTTAGTCTCACTCCCCAGCCCCAGCCCCAGGCCCAGCCCCGAACCCTAGCCCCAGCCCCTGCCCCAGGCCCCAGGCCCAGCTCCAGCCCCAGCCC
>JAPMUY010001837.1:0-10017 GCA_026901105.3 Galaxias olidus
AAGTATAATCTCTTAAACAATCAGAACAATCTATTAATCAACTTTGTCTGCAATGTTTTGTCTGCAGTGTAAATTTAAATGCAGTACAGTATGACAAACCTCCTGTACAGTACAGTATGACAGACTGATACAGACAGCTCTAACTCTCCTCATGTACAGTACAGTATGACAGACTGATACAGACAGCTCTAACTCTCCTCATGTACAGTACAGTATGACAGACTGATACAGACAGCTCTAACTCTCCTCATGTACAGTACAGTATGACAGACTGATACAGACAGCTCTAACTCTCCTCATGTACAGTACAGTATGACAGACTGAAGGCAGAGCCTCTTACTGTTCTCCAGAGTGTCAGCCAGCTCCTGCTGCTTCATGTTCCTCAGGAAGTGCAGTGTGATCTTCAGAGCTCCCTCTCTGGCGCTGCTCCTCTGCTCCTCCTCCTCCCTCTGACTCTCTAAGCACTCTGGGTAATCTGAACTCAGAATCTTCTGGAACCTCTTCAGCTCCTTCTTCACAAAAGTCACCACGGTCTCCTCAAGCAGCTGAAACAGACAACAAGCAAGAATGCCGTGCAAGACTCCTCTGAATAATTGATCATTTGATCAATCGATTCATAAATGATTAATAATAATCAAGACTGACCATACAAAGTAGTACCTTAGTACAAATAAAATATGGAACAGCCAGGCGTTTATTTAAACGTGGAGCAGTACTCTGCCAGTGTGGATTTGAAATTAAACAACGATTCGGAGGTAAAGAGTCCCACTTTTAATGTGAGGGTGTTTAAATTAATTTGGGGGTGAACCTTGTGGGTTTAGTTACTACCCAGCCCAGCAATGGGTCTGTTGTTACACTGCTGTCTGAATCTGGTGTCATGGTGCTGCTAGTTTCCTTCTATTGGTCCTGAACTAGCATTCATCACTGACTGAACAACACATTTAGACGTTCTACAAAAAAATATTGTAATCTATGGTTCAAAATGGGAAATCCACTTTCAAAATTGTTTCCTATGAGATTCTTTCTTAAACATGTTCATAGTGACCTTAAAGGATTAATAAATATCTAAAACAAGCATCCTTTTAGAATGAAAAAATTACTATTTCAATATGATCCAATTTGTTCAATTGGCTGCTCTTCCTACTCTGTTCACATGATAGACATAGACATTCCATAATAGGCGATGTCAAATTAACTTTAAATAAACTATCTGACTATTGATGTATTGTAGTTTAAACAGTGTTGATGTAGTGAGTCCCACCGTGAATATGGAGGCATGTCTGTTTGATGACCCTGCACAGACTGACCAATGAAAACCTCTGGTCTCTCCTGGTGCTCTCTGTGGACAAAACACATAGGTTACTATTATTAAACACAGTCATGTGAGACTATGTTTCTAACAAATGTTTAAGATGAACACTAATCTTTGGATCAGTACAGTGGCGCCCATCTTAACAACTTCTATCATTAATCATCAACCTCTATGTCCTTTAAATTCTGACCTGTGATCAGTACAGTGGTGTCCATCTTAACAACATCAATCATTAATCATTAACCATTATCCTGAAACACTGACCTCTGATCAGTAGAGTGGTGTCCATCTTTGAACGCTATAGGCTGCCCCATAGACCAGTCACTCTTCATGGAGACACAGCTGGGTACAGGGGAGTCTGCTCTCTCCTGCTGGACCCTGGTAGAAACACAGGAGGACCACTACTGTTGATAATACTTCTTTAAATGCTGTATATTTATTATTTGTAGTACCACCATGTAGGATAATGGTAATTAAAATACTGCATTTTTATTCCTGTGTTTGTATATTTACTTAATGTATTATATATTATATAATAATAATAATAGCACATTTAATTTATAAAGCGCCTTTCAAGTAACTCAAGGACACTGGATGACTGTGGTGTAAAGTAACTACCAGTAATGTTGAGGTTCATACCCTGGCTCAGTGGTCACTACTCCTTTACTGAAGTTATAAGGATCCTCCATAGACCAGTCACTCTTCATGGAGACACAGCTGGGTACAGGGGAGTCTGGTCTCTCCTGCTGGAGTGAACTTCAACACAACACAGACAGACATTTTACTCTGACTAATGATGGTGTCCTGATATCACTGCTGAGCTCTGAGATGGAGAACAGTCCTGAACAGTTAGAGATCCTAATCTAATGGCGGTGTCCTGATATCACTGCTGAGCTCTGAGATGGAGAACAGTCCTGAACAGTTAGAGATCCTCATCTTACCTCTTACAGTCCTGGGGCCTCATTTACGCACCAAAGAAGGCGTACGCCACTTTCACTACAAACTTTGGGATTTATCAAAAACAAACGTGACAGGAAAATGTGCAGTCCTCATAAATATTAGCTCTCGAAATATTATATAGAAACTTCCTCTGATGGACAGAAAATGAATCAAAAAAAACTATATGAAATGATTTTGGATAATAAATACCAACAGTTATGTTTTTGCAAAGGAACCCCTTAAATATGTTGTACAGTTTAATCAGGAAACATATTTAATTGGATGTGTAATTATTAAACATGCTTGCATGCTATGAAATGTATTCTCATTAATATGAAGTTGAACAGTAGGACAAATTAGGTTTAAACTGATGCAGTTTTCATTAAGACAACATGACCGTTGCTCAGACTGGTGATTGTGTGTGTGTGTGTGTGTGTGTGTGTGTGTGTGTGTGTGTGTGTGTGTGTGTGTGTGTGTGTGTGTGCACCAAGTGCCCGGGCATCACCCCTCAGCAATTGCATTTGTCACATATGCCAGAATTTGTTATGGAGTATGAATTCATATTAAGTAGGGGCGTTTCACTGACTATTTCTAGGACTATGTGTGTAAAAGGTTGGGACAAGTTGCACACTCACGTGCACTAAATGACCGAGTTGATTGTGATTCATAAAGAGAAACCAGTGTGAGACGTGTGTGTGCACTGTTTTATAAATCTGAATATTTTTGTGCACACCCTTTCTGTGTTTCATCCGTACGCAGCCTTTTGACATGAACCCTACGTTTTATAAATGAGGCCCCTGGGATTAGAAATCCTCATCTTACCTCTTAGCTTTGGTCTGGCTGTCATGTTCTCCAGACAGACTGGTTTTAGAGGCAGGGCCCCCCTCCTCTCTCTCTCCAGACAGACTGGTTTTAGAGGCAGGGCCCCCCTCCTCTCTCTCTCCAGACAGACTGGTTTTAGAGGCAGGGCCCCCTCCTCTCTCTCTCCAGACAGACTGGTTTTAGAGGCAGGGCCCCCCTCCTCTCTCTCTCCAGACAGACTGGTTTTAGAGGCAGGGCCCCCCTCCTCTCTCTCCCCAGACAGACTCATGGTGTAATCTCCACTCCTAGACAAATAAATAACAATGATCACATGACAGGGTGTTGTGTGAGGGAGGGACATCACCTGGAATGAAGTTTATTTTCCTTGTAATCCTTCCCTGGATGCCTCTTAGAGTTAAAAAGTAACATAAAAACCAATAATAACCATCATAGCTGTTGTAGTTACTGCATTCATATTATATCCACATACTGCTATTGTCAGCATGTTTGTGATTCCCAGGCAAAATGTTATGGAAGTAGCCTACTGGAACAGACACACACAACCATAATAGTCATCCAGTTGACTTTAGCTACAATGTGAGGGCACTAGGGATGTAATGGTTCCCGGATCCGTTTGGTAGGGTCTCATTTGTTCAGTCCACATGTATACCAAATAATTATAAAATAGAGTTCATCTGAATAACAATATCAGATATATTTTCTATATGTAATTATTTTCATTGTGTGGCTAAAGTGCAGATCACATATAGCGCCAATCATGTGCATGAGGTCACACACCTCCACTGTGTGACGGTGGATTGACGTGTTTGGAAGTTTGCCAACTTTTATTGAACTGTTACTCATATTGTTATTGCTACTATAGTCCTCCAATATGTTCAGTAGTAGTGTTAGTTTAGGGCTATGTCATTTCTTTGGTAATATAGTCACAGCGGTCCCAAGACAGTACTGGCTAAACTTTGACACAAATTACTAATCACTAAATCTGTTACCGCTGGTATTCCCATATTCAAAATATTGAATTGCTATATTTACTAAATTAGATCTTAAGATATTAAGATAAAGTCAATGAGGTACGCAGGGCATAAATTCCATACAAAAGGAAAAACCCTGCATGAATATACTCAAAACAAAGTTGCTGAAAACGAACACCACAACTGCAGGTGATGTTATTATAATGATTCGATTTAAACGTTTATATGCCTAATGTGTCGTTCATTTTAAACGGAGGAAAATAAGTACAGAGAAGATAAAACAAAGGCTAACAATAATCAGGCAATTCAAGGAAAATACTTTTTTTTAACACTGATTTTCAATTTAACCATGTCATCATAAAAGTACGCAGTTCTTCTTTTCTACTTTATAGTTTAAATATCAGAGACAGCTAGTGTGCATAGACAACACAGTTTTACGAAGCCTGAAAATGACGCAGAAGAAAATTATTTACATGAAATTGAAAGTATACAATATTGGTTCCAATCCAATCGATTTTAAAGAAGGGTACTTCTAGAAGGTTCCTCCGCGAGTGGCCACTTTTGTGACGTTTTATTCGTCATCGAGTGGACACTTGATGGACGCAGGATGAGCGAGGTGGGACTTAACTTTTCAAATTCGTCATCACAAGCGAAGTGTTTTACAGCAGTTGCTTTTACTTTCTTAAATTACTCAGAATAACCCATGGGAAGATTATGAGAAGAAGAAGACGTTGTAGTTATATTTGGCTAACTTTTGAATATAAACTATTTGCTATGTTATATTTTAGCATAAAACTACCCAAGTTAAATAATTATCAAATAAATCCGTTCTATCGAGAACGAAAACCATTTGAAATCTTTCAACCTGTGTTCCTCATTCATCGCAAAAGATTCTGGGGCAGATTCAGGAAAAGTCATCTTTGATGCGCCCTTTGACATCCATTTAAGCAATTTGAATGACACTCAGTACAGGCACGTCGAGGAGAATTTCGACTGTTCGACATTGGCCCAATGTGTTCTGCGATCTAAGCAACTTTGCGACGTCACTAACCAGCACCGAGGTAAAGAGAAGAGAGAAGTGATCGGAAAGTTGCGAAAAAGTAAATTTACTGAACAACAGGCGGGAACAGAAGAAGTGCCAGTGAATAATGAAGAGAACAATGGAGTCACAGGATTATGGAAGTTTGACATAGTTGACCAAAAAATATACCCTGTATCAATTAAACTTAACATTGCCCATGTCAGTGTGCTTTTGCAGAACAACCATTTTAGATTTAGAACAAAAGGTAAGTAATCTACAGGACAAATATACAACAAGCTGTAAATATAAAGGGCGCACATAATACCATGACATTCAACACCCCCACTCGCACAAAGCTATTGTAGTACATTTACATAGTAGAAAACAATAACAAAAATATTCCCTTATTGCCTTCAATACAGAATTAACTTCAAAAATAACACATTGGCACATACATGCATTTCTAGCACTTTAAGTGCCAAACAAATACTGAGCAAACTTTTTAAGTTGTAGCTTAGTGGCTGGCTTTGTCATTAGGTCAGCTATCATGTTGTCAGTAGGACAATATTCCAAAGATATCTTCCCACTACTCACAGTTTCTCGTATGAAGTGATATTTAATATCAATATGTTTACATCTTTGGCGGTTAACTGGATTCCTTGCTAACGCAATAGTTCCTTGATTATCATCATAAACCTTAGTTGGTGCATACTGGTACTTATCGATACCTTTGAGTAGCTGTTGTAAATACATACACTCCTGTATGGCTGACGCTAAGGCCATGTATTCTGCCTCGCAGGTAGACAGTGCAACTGTTGGTTGTTTTCTACTTTTCCATGAAACGAGAGAGCTTCTCTCACTTAGGCTGACACAATATCCCGTGGTGCTCCGTCTGTCTGAGACCTCTCCTGCCCAGTCAGCATCACAATGGACTATTAGACCTAGATTACTTGCATCATCCTTTTTAAAACATAACCCACGGTTAGTTGTACCCTTAAGATATCTGAACACATGCTTTACTGTGTCCCAGTGCTCTTCACTTGGTTCAGCAAAATGCTGGGAAAGTTTGCTGACCACAAAACTTAAATCTGGCCTTGTGCATGTAGCCAAATAAATCAAACTCCCAACGGCCTCTCTATACATTCTTGGGTCTTCCATTTTTTCAGCGTTTTCAGAGTACTCAAGTTTTGTTTCAAGGGGTCTCTCTGGACCTACAATCTTGCATCCCAAACCTAGAGAGATTTTATTCACGTACCTCTCTTGTGACATAGTGACTTGATTCTCTGACTGGTTAAAATGTATCCCTAGAAAATTGTTCAGTTTCCCCAGGTCTTTCATTTTAAACCTCTCAGTGAGCATCATTTTTACACTTTTTTACAACCTTCTCATTGTTAGCGGCAATTATTAGATCATCAACCCATACAATCAGGATTACTTTCTCGTTTTGTTTTCCCCTTGTGTACTGACAGTTATCAGCAGGGTTTTGTTCAAAACCATTTTCTGTGAGGTATGCATGTAACAGAGCATTCCAATTCCTGCCTGACTGCTTAAGACCATATAGGGACTTCTGCAATTTGCATACTAGTTTTTCTCCTGTTTTTGACACTTCCTCATAACCTTCAGGTTGTTCTAGATATATCTCTCGGTCAATTGGTGCATGCAGGTATGCTGTTTTTACATCCATTTGGTGTAAAGCTAGATCTTCCTGCACTGCCTTTTGCATGACAACTCTAACAGTTGTCATATCAGCTGTCGGCGAGAATGTTTCCTCATAGTCAATACCTTGTTTTTGGCTGTAGCCTTTGGCAACAAATCTGGCCTTATATTTGTCCGACCCATCAACATCACTCTTTAGAGAATAGACCCACCTACCCCCCACTGCCTTTTTGCCTGGTGGCAACTGGGTGATTTTAAATGTCTCGTTCTCTTTTAGTGACTGTATTTCGTCATCCATAGCATTTTTCCACTGCCGTGACTTAGTTGATCCTATGGCGTCCTGAAAATTCTGTGGTATGTCACAAACTGCTCTGTAACAATAGTCTACACAGGTTACTAGTCTGTCTGTTGTATCCCCAGTGTCGTAATCATGTAATCGCACTGGCATTCTCCTAGTTCTAGGTGGATTCTTTCTATCCTCCCTCTTAGTGCTTGGCTGTTCACACTTAACCTCAGAAACATCACCTTGGGCATTTTGACCTGATGCATTTTCCAAATTTTCATCATCATTTTCCTCATTGTCAGAGAACCCGGGTTGTACCTTTCTGGACTGACATTCACTGTGTGGTCCCTGTGTCTGTGTCTCTTTTTCTTTAGGTGTCTTATTGATGAACTTCACCAACCTATACTTTTGGACCTTCTCTGTGTTGGGAAAATACACAAGATAAGCTGGGCTATTCTTATCGTAGCCCACAAAAAGACCCTGCTTACATCTGGAATCTAACTTCCCTTTCTCTGTGTGTATGCATAACACACAGACCCAAACTTCTGGAGTCTCGACATGTCTGGTTTCTTGCCTGTGAGCATCTCATATGGTGTTTTCTTAGTGCGCCTACTGTAACACCTGTTTCTTACATAGGCTGCGGTTTGTACAGCATGATTCCACAGCGTGTCTGGTAACTTGCTATCTAGTAGCATACATCTACCCATCTCATAGAGGGTTCGCCAACCTCTCTCCGCTGTACCGTTTTGGTGAGGTGAATAGGGTGCAGATGTTTCGTGTTTAATACCATTTTTGGTAAGCAGTGCTTTAAAGTCCTTGTTGGTAAATTCAGTTCCATTATCAGAACGGATACATTTCACTCTTCCATGAGGTGCTGAGTCTGCTAAAAATCTCTCTGTTGCCTGTACAGCATCACTTTTGGATTTTAGAAATACACTGTCATGGCACCCGAAAAGCCGTCTGTAAAAGACTGTACATATTTGTGACCTCCTAAGCTTGGGGTCCTCATAGGACCGGCTAAATCAGTGTGGATTAGCTGTAAAGGCTCTGTGGCCTTTCTGTCTGCCTCCTATTCCTTGTCTGGGTGAACTTCCCTTTTGTACATATTTCACACAAGCTGTGCTGGTCTGACTACACTGCCTCTTATTTCCATGCTCTCCTCTTACTACATCCTGTAGTTTCTGTACATCCTCATAATTGCAGTGCCCTAAAATTTCATGCCAAGTTTGCATGTCATGGCACACACTGCATTTATCATATTTTTCTCAACAGTAGGCAAGTAGAACAAATTACCACTCTCATAGAAATCAAACCTGGTACCCTTCTTGACGATCATGTGACTGTCCCCTCTTTTGAAAGTCACTGTCGCTCCTGCATTTGTTGCTCTTGCCACTGAGAAAAATGTCATGTGGATACGTCGGCATATACAGTGCGTCCCGTAGCTGTGCTCTTTGTTCTCGTCCATCATTGTCTAGCAGGTAGATCAGCGCCATTCCTCTGCGTTGTGCCATCCCGCTGCACTTAGTCCCATCTGCCAGCTCGATTGAATGAGTGTCGGGCTGGAATGTATCATCAAAGCTCTTGAACTTGGTAATATCAGTCACGATGTGAGATGTCGCTCCGGCGTCCACCATGATCCCTTTCTTCTTTACGTTGACGGATGGCGTCTCGTTGTTTGTATTCTTCGCCTTGAAGCAGAAATCCCTGTCGTCGATATTCTCTCTTCTTCCTCTGCAATTTTCTGGCCCCATCTCCTTTTCCCTTTTTCCTGCACACTGAGCCAGCGTGCGAGTTACTTCTGCAGTGATTGCACCACACTTTTTGGGTGCACTTGGTTCTGATGTGCCCTTTTTCTCCACATCGGTAACACGTCAGAGTGGCTTCCCCATCCTTCCTGTGTGTCTTGGTGCCTTGTTTGCTTTGCTTTGTGTTAGTCTTCATCACACTGTCCGCGGATCCAGACGTCCTCATCTTCTCAGACTCTTCATAGACCCTCAATCTTCTCTTGAAGTCTTGGAAAGTAACATTGTCCTCATTCTGTGTAACGTGGACAGCCAGTGGTCTGAATGAGTCTGGCAGTCCATTTAAGACAGTGGCCAAGCAGTCCATCACTCATGTTCTCTCCTCCATCACGGAGAGCTGTATCATATTCTCAGCCCTTATCATGTAATCAGTAACAGTCTCATTTCCTTCCATGTATGGTGGTCAAGGATGTGTACAGATTTAGAATCCTGGGCTTGCTCTTTCCAGAATAATGTTCCCTTAACAATTTTAGGGCTTTCGTCCGTCCTCGGCGGTATCGTGTCTTATTAATGACAGGTTTCAGTCATCTAGTGCATTCATCAATTGGAGATATGCCAACAGTCTGTATTTTCGCTTCATCTGTAGCTATTTCAGCCTCACCAGTGGGTACTCGCAAAATGGTGTCTTTTAGCTTTAGAGTGTGTAAACGGCTAAGAAACCTCGTTTCCCATAGATCGTACCTGTCCTCTTTTCCGTCAAATAGGGGTATCGATCCTGTTCCGGCCATTTTTCACGTTCCTTCTTTAGAGTCCACTATCTCCAGATGTTAGGCTGCGGCTTGTAGAAACTCCGTGGCGCGCTTTTTATTTTCTGCGGGAATCTCTCAGCGCAGTCTTCATCCAAGCCCAGCTAGTAGCTTCTTTTGGCTAACAGACAACAGTTCGTTCTTCTGTTAACTTCTTGCTCTAGACTGGCGTTCCTGGGCCCATAACCTGTTGAGTGTTGTTGCGTAGCGGTGGAGATTGTTTAGAACTCCTAGTCGACACCATTTATCTTTAGCCTTGTAGGCATATTTATTACAACACAGGCAGGAGACATGCGACTGTTCATTCGATCCAATTTGCACACACAGAGAAGAAGAAAAGAAAAAGAGACCGCAACAGGCGGGAACAGAAGAAGTGCCAGTGACGTCACACCTTGGACGCACTGTATTTAACATTGCCCTCTACAGGACACAACAAGCAAGGGCGCACATAATACCATGACATTC